>CM042227.1:18692340-18716867 GCA_023566465.1 Cottus gobio | reverse complement strand
TATACCTTTTTATGGCATATGCGTTTCAGTTCAGTGTATTCTCTGCTGAGTAAATTTGTTAATGCAAATTATTAATATGTGATGTATATATTAGACTATCCAGGTGGTACACAGCAAGTTGTATTTTCAACTCTATTTTTACATTTTCATTTAAAGAAACTTTGTTTTTGCAATATGTATCAGATCGCAATATGTCACGATATATTGTATCACGACACGTATCGTGAGTCGCTGGCGATACACAGCCCTAGTATTCCTCAGATACTGAAATGCACTATGGTTCCAACTCTCACCTTTATTTTTTTATTTTTTTATTTTGTTCCTCACATTCAATTTCCTGCGTTTACAAAAATCAGTTTTTAAGTTTGAAATAACTTGGTGGTCTATTTTTTTGAGACTCCGGGGCAAAACTATAATTTCTCCCCCTCGTTGTGTGGCCTTGATGTCTGATCTTTGCAGAACGGAGTCTCCAGGTTTTCGTGACTTGTTTCAGGGGGTTGGCTCGCCACCAAAGTCCGAATTAGCTAAATTAGATTTAAATCTCATACACTAGAATTTAGCCAATTAAGAAAGCATGTTGGATGATCCGATTAGTCTCGCCATTTTCTTTATACATTTATTTTTTTTTATTAAAAAAAAAACCTGTATGTGGCGTCCGGCGCCACAGTTCTCTCAGCCCCCTGATCACCCGTGTGACAGCTCGGCCACATGTGTCCATGTGGCCTAGATAGTGTGTGTGTGTGTGTGTGTGTGTGGTGTGTGTGTGTGTGTGTGTGTGTGTGTGTGTGTGTGTGTGTGTGTGTGTGTGTGTGTGTGTGTGTGTGTGTGTGTGTGTGTGTGTGTGTGTGTGTGTGTGTGTGTGTGTGTGTGTGTGTGTGTGTGTGTGTGTGCTGTTGCGTCTCAGGCAGCGATCGCTTTGTAACCGGAGACGGAGAGCCCCGTAGCCATTCGTCTCCCGTTGAGCAGCAGCAGCGCCGCTCTGCTATTCATCCCCATTTAGCGAGACAGAGAGCTGGCCTACAGGGCTGTGTGAAGCACCCACACACAAACACACAGGGCAGGCAACCCACGCCGTGGCTGGACACACACACACACATAGAGGCTCTGGATTTTAATTTCGTAGTGGACATATGAATACACATTTGCATGCATGTAAATCACTATGTATACGTAAAATACAGGCATGCAAAGATTAACACACAAACAGGCAAATAAATGACATACAATTATATACTATCTACCTACAGATGAGTTATATGGATGCATATTCTCTTCTATAGGCACACAAACTACATACAGGCGCATATATATAGGCACATACATTCATATACATGCATATGGTATGCAAATGCTAAAGGAGATACCAGATAACCTCCTTCACACGCACGCGTATTCACGGGCACACGCAAACACGTCCATGCGTGCATGCATTCATGCCCACCTCCTGCTTCCCCCCCCCCCCCTGCTCTTTCAGGCACGTCTTTAAATATTCATCACTCTGGCTGCTCTGAGAGTGCCGTAAACGCTGCCTCACACTCCAGGGAATCGCTAAAGTCTACTCTATCATCTGCTCTCCCTGCCCCTCTCTCTCTCTCTCTCTCTCTCTCTCTCTCTCTCTCTCTCTCTCTCTCTCTCGCACACACACTTCTGGCCACAGCAACTCACAAGCATGAGCTCACGTGCACGGATAGTCAAAGGCACAGCCAGTGGCTGTCGCTGGACACGCAGACACACGCCGGTACATGAATCAGGCGCAAGGAAACATGCACAGTGGTGGACAATGAGCTGGTTTTGTGCGTGTGTGTGCGTGTGTGTGCGTGTGTGTGTGTGCGTGCATGTGTTTGTGTGTGTGTTTACTGGCTGCTCCCTGCACAGAGGGTTGAGTGGTGTTGTGTTCCAGGAAACAGGATGTCTCTTTGTTTGGGTTTTATTCTGTCGGTGAACGTTAGCCGCTTCAGTCCCCAAGGTCTGTGTGTGCCTCTTTGTCTGTGTGTGTGTGTGTGTGTGTGTGTGTGTGTGCGCGCAAGTGTGAGTGAGTGTGCATGTGCTCATATTTTCGTGTGTGTGTGTCTGGGGGGGGGGGCGGTTCTGCACAACATGCCTACCTGTTTGTCTTATTCCAGAAATATTTGTTTCTCACAGAGGTGTGTTTGTGTGTTTGTGCGTGTGCGTGGGTTTTATGTTTAAGGGAGTCACACCCGTAGCTGTGACAGTAATCTCCCCGTTGACCTTATGATCAAAGTAGATCCAAATCCATCAAGTACACGATTTTCCCGCACAGAGTTCACAAGCATTACCGCTTCACGCACATTGAAGCGGCGGATCACATGTTGTCGCTGGACAATGGGAGGCCTGTCCTCTTGTCTTCGCCGTCCCAGAGGCTGCCGCACGCGCACACAACAGACGAGTGGACCACTCCTTTTGAGCCAGTGTATCCAAAGGTCAGGTCTTCTCCCGATCCAATGCCCATCATCAAGTTACAGTTCTCAAGAAAAGAAAAGTGATTTATAAGTGTTCAGTTAAAACTGCAGATGATCAGATCATGCTTTGAAGGGTTCGGATTTGCCTCGGTTCAAATTGAATCAAAGGCGATCACGCCCTAAAGCATCATGAAGCATAATTAGACTTTAATGAAGTGTGGCAATTTCTAGTTAATGTTTCCTAGTGTCTGTTTGTGAGAAGTGTTTGTCTTTTGTCATTTTAGGGTTAAATTTGTATTTCTCTAATTGGACCTGAATTTAATTTCAAGGGCATTAAGATCGTCTTAATACGCCAAAAGACACACAAATACACACACACACTCCATAGGGCAAAGACGGCCGACATCACACCATCTCCTCGGCTCCAACAAGTCGCCCATGCCTCGTCTTATCTGGACGCAGCCAAACGGTCACACTGAATCACATTCTGACCGTAACGCAGTCGAGGGACTAAGTTTGTTTTTTGTCAGAAATCCCTTTAAGTCTGAGAAGAAGGGGAAAACGTTCAGATTTACTGTCTGCGGCGGCCCCGCGGGCAGCACCACGGCCTTGTTTTGGAACTGCGAAAGCATGTGATTTGCCTGGAGGAAGGGAAAAAAAGAAGAAAAAGAAAAAAAGAAGGCAGGCAGTCGGAGAGCGGAAGAAGTGCGATGGGGTCACGGTGACTTCTCTGTCTGGCCGCCCTCCACTACGGGAAGGGGACGTTCTCCCACAGCGCTCAGGATGAACAATTAGAGGCAGACAAAAAAAAAGGGTGAACTCTGACGGAGGAGGGGATTTATGGCTAGAGAGTGGTATAGAATGGTAGGGTGGGATATTGGAAGAGATAGAGGAGAAGCGAGAGAGAGAGAGAGAGAGGCGGGCTCAAAGAGTGACTGACAGCATGATAGATGGAAGGTCTGAATAAGTGAGCGAGGCTTCGGAGACGCCGCGCTAATGACTGACTTTGCGCTTACAGGTGGCAGCAGGCTTTCCACTGAAAGATACACATGTTGGCCTCACGTCTGTGCGTGTGTCTGCGTGTGTGTGTTTATGCGTGCGTGCACGCGCGTGTATGCGTGTGCGTGTTTATTGTTGTTGACCGTTTGCTCCTGAGTCATACAGTATACACAATACCGTCCCTGTTGTCCAACACCAGGCAGCCAACTGTGGGACTCGCTCGACTGACCGCGCCGCACACACAAAAACCCTGACAGACACACACACACACGCGCACAGACACACGCACACAGCGGCGGCTCAGCCAGGCATCGCCCGCAGCCACACTCTCCTTCCCACCACTGCCTCCCTCATTCATCTTTCATTAGCCCGGCTCACACAGGAGGAACGGCTCCCCCACCCCGCCTCCTCCCCCTCCTCCATACGCCTCCACCCGTCTCTCCTCCTCCTCTCTCTCTCTCTCTCTCTCTCTCTCTCTCTCTCTCTCTCTCTCTCTCTCTCTCTCTCTCTCTCTCTCTCTCTCTCTCTCTCTCTCTCTCTCTCTCTCTCTCTCTCTCTCTCTCTCTCTCTCTCTCTCTAACCATCCTCTCGTCTTATCTTGGTTTCTCTTCGCCCGTAATCTCTTTTGTTTGTCTCGCTCATGTCTTGCAATCTGTCTTCTTGGATATCTCCTCCTCCTCCTCCTCATCGTGCTCCTCTCTCGATCTCTGCCTCCTCTGCTTTTTTAGTCTTTTTCATTCAGTCTCACTCCTTCAGCCCGCTCCTCCTCCTCCTCCTCCTCCTCCTCCTCCTCCTCTATTGCTCTCGGCCCTCCTTCCCCTTTGCCGCCTCACTCTTGCACGTTCTCACCTCTTTATCGCGTTCTCCTTTCCTATTCCACTCTCCCTCTCTCCTTCCTGCGCGGTGCGGTTTCTCTGACACTCGTCCCCCACCCATCCCCTCCCCTCCCTCTCCTCCCCTCCCTCCCCTCTTCCTGTCTCTCTCTCCCTCTCTCGCCTGCTCTTTCATTCTTCCTTTCATTTCGCTCTCCGTCTCTCCCTCGATGGAGGGGAAAGGCTCTTCGCCTCTAATTGCGGCTGTTCCGTTGCCATGGCGCGTGTTGCTCGGCGCTGCGAGGTGCTGTGTGTGTGTGTGTGTGTGTGTGTGTGTGTGTGTGTGTGTGTGTGGCAGGCAGATGATTGCTTGCTGCCAGCTCTCGTTTCCCGGACGGCGATCGCATTTCTTTGCGGCAGCAGGAAAAAAAATAAAAATGAGACTCCAGAAATAGCCCCCCTTCACACAGACCCACTCACTCTCACCGCTGCGCTGTCAGAGAAACGCGCACACACACACACACACACACACACACACACAGGGAACACACACACACGGAACACACATCACTGCATTTCCTGCATCTGACATCCTCGATGCATATGACCTAGGTTAGACTGTACGCACACACCTGTGTGTGTGTGTGTGTGTGTGTGTGTGTGTGTGTGTGTGTGTGTGTGTGTGTGTGTGTGTGTGTGTGTGTGTGTGTGTGTGTGTCGCGTCTCTAAGGAGGTTGCGCGGGGACTCCTGATTTATTTCACCTTTAATGGGAAGTGAAATGAATGTGAGCAGCAGCTGGTCTGGTCCTCGGAGATACAGCAGCAGTAGGCCAACCCAGAAAATAGGCGGCGGCGCTCCGAAAACGGTCGTCACTCCGACAAGTGCCAGGACACGGCGCTCCGCGCTCCACTAGCGGCACTGTTGGTTTTCTTTTAAGCCGCATTTAGGCATTTTAGTCGACATTACCCAGAAAGCACAAGTTGGGTCTCCATCTTCGGCCAGCCCAACCCGCGGCCTCCTTTTTCCTGCCACAACTTTTCAAAGGGTTTGCCGGAAGGTAAAACGGAGACAGATTAGCAGCAAATAAACCTTACAACCTGGTGCTGCAAAAGAGGATAAGAGAGGATTATAACCAGATTTGCGGACGGATCTCCATAATCATCTTGTGTGCCGCTCACCTGCAGCTCTCACTGTGGTTTTCAAGGAAAGTCGAAAAGATCATAATGATGTGCTTGCTTAGTTTGACAAAGGAAAAGTGCCTCCAAACTGTAATTTCAAGGTGCCGCGTTTTTCGACTTTCAACAGGGCGGAAGGTTGGGCAACAAACCAAACCTCTACCAGAAACTCAAGTCATCCGAAGTCACGTCGGCATGTTTGGTCGTGTGTGCACCTGAAAGCAAATAAAGAATCACGTCGAAGCCGGAGGCTGTTCGCACTGCGACAACCAAGCAACGGGCTCCAAGTCCTGTTCAGTTGTTGGGATGTAATCCACTACGAGCACCTGCTCGTCTACTTCTGACTGGAACGGGACTGTTGGATGGATGACAGTTGGTCACACAGTGCAGGCGAAGAACAGCTTAAATCATCGTGGCACACTTTGGCTTACAGAGCAACGTCAAGCCGTAAACGGCGTCGTAAAGAAAATAGTCGCAGCTTTGACAATAAACTCAAGCAATTTGTTCCAAAAACGCATATACTAACTAGCAAAGAAGAAGCGTACTAAATGTGTTCCTCAACACTACTTATTTCGGCCCTCTGACATACACAGGTCTGATGCTAACATGACTGTTAGCATCGGCTGTCTCTATTATTTTTATTGAATACGAACAGTTACATTTTTTTCTCACTGGAATAGACAGTAACATTGTTTTAAAGGAACCTATATTACATAGATCTTACAATACACCCTGTGGATATCTCCACGTTGACATTTGGCCTTATTTGTTGCAGCTTGGCTGGCGCCCCGATGTCTGGAGAAGTTGTGCAGTGACTAAGAGGGAGAATAGTTCAAAACACAGCAGTTGGGCTGTTAAATATTTCAACAAAATTAATATAATTTTATTTCATTTGAGACGGCCGAGTGATCGTGACGTCCCACAATGCATCAGGGATTCTTTCCCTCAAATGGTTTGGTTTTTGTATCTCCTGAAGACTTCCCCGACCCCTGGGGTCAACCGCCGCAGCAACTCAGTGCCTCCCCCCCAACCCGGCCCGGGACCAGCGCACTCGGAGGGAGAAACGCTCTGAGCTGCGTGCGGTTTAGATTCTCCGGCTAATAGATCAATAAAAGACATTAGCGGCGGGCTAACCCGACGAGCAGCGCTAATACAGGGTTAATCCAGGGTTAATGGCTGAGCGGCGTCGCCCTCGGAGGCAGCCATTAGTTTGCAGCCCCTCCGCACAATATCAGGTTCTCCTTCTAGTCATGCCCCGGGCGCCCAGGGAGCGATATGGGCGCAGGGAGGGGAATTGAAAAGAGAAGAATCGAGGATCGCCCTCGTGAGTCGAGATGAAAATGAGATAGCCAGACGGATGAAACTGAATACAAAGAAATGGGAGAGATCTCGTAGCGAGAAGGGAAGGGAGGCAGTGTGTGTGTGTGTGTGTGGGGATGTGTGTGTGTGTGTCTTAGGGGGGATGGGGGATGTGCACAGAATGAAAAAGAAGGAGAGGATGGAACGCCGAAAAATTGTGGTCAGGAAGCTGAGAGAAGAGAGGGAGAGGGAAGGGGAGTCGAGCGCTACACTTCTCCCTGTCCTTGTAAAGTGCTGCGTGCTGTCGAGGCGGCAGCCAAGAATGTGTCAGCCCGGCCGTCTCACGCTGCCTAATGGGCTCTTAAACGCTGATATAAAGCTCGCCCGCTCTTTTGCTCTCCCCTTTTCCCTCTCCATCTCTCCCTCCCTCTCTCTCTCTCTCGCTCTCCCCCTCTCTTTTCCTGCCTTCGCCGCTCGCTCTCATTACCTCCCCGTTCTCGCCCTGCCCCTCAGTCTGTCACTCACTTGTCCTCTCCCTCTCTTCCCCCCTCTTTTCCGGCGCTCTGTCGATCAACATCTCGCTCGCCGTCTTTCCACCTGTTTTTTCTTCTTTTTTTCCCTGTTGCTGCCTTTCTGCTCGTTCTGACTTCTGCATCAATTACTCCATCCTCACCTCTGAAGCTCTCACGCAGGTTGTCGCTTTATTTTCAACTATTTTATGGATGAACTTGATGCTTCTGCCTCCCCCGTCCTCTCCCACAGGCTCCATAACGCCTTCTACCCACAGGATCCGTCCTTCCTGCTCACCCTGTTGCACGTCCTCTCGGCACCGCTCCACGGCCTGGCCAATGCGTTTGTCTTCGGCCTGGATAGGGATTGGTGGAGCCTGCTGAGCCCCACTGGCATGCAGGTACAGCAGCTGCACACACACACACACACACACACACACACACACACACACAGGCCCGTTCAGACATGCGAGTCCCCACGTGAATGTGTTTGGAACTTGGCTTCTGGTTTGACGTCTGAATACGTCC
Source organism: Cottus gobio (assembly GCA_023566465.1). Classification (NCBI taxonomy): domain Eukaryota; kingdom Metazoa; phylum Chordata; class Actinopteri; order Perciformes; family Cottidae; genus Cottus; species Cottus gobio. Next base: position 18,709,124 of record CM042227.1, on the reverse strand, counting down.
ACAAGTAAATATTTCTGTAAAAGATCGGACCGGGTTACATTTTTGGTAACAATCCATTTACATAATGAAGATATGTGTTTGACAACGACAGTAAAGGTCGACCGCCATGCTAGTCACGTAGCTTGTAACGGCACTTGTTATTTTAACACAAACAACGATCTTTTCCTAAACCTAACTAAGTATTTCACGATCTTTTCCTCAACCTAAACAAATCGTTTGGTTGCCTAAACCTATCTGACTTTTTTCCCTGTGAAGGCGGAGGTTTATTTTGAAAAGGCTGCATGTTTGTAAGAAGCGGAAATTGTCACACGATGCTGTCTTTGTTGGGAAAACGTACGGAAAATGAGGAGTACCTTCATGTTAGATGTCACACGAATCGATATATCAGGACACTTTGTACGAGGACATTGCTAACGTGCTGATGCTTAGCAGGTATAATGTTCAGCTAGTTCCATCTTAGGTAGCATGCTAACACACTAAACTAAGATGGAAAATGGCTCATTAGCACTAAACACAAAGTACAGCTGAGACGGATGGGAGTTCCCTTCGTTTTGCAGGTGTTTGATCATAAATCAGAATTAATGGTGACACTAAAAAGTCAGAGAATACCAACGGTAGTACAATCCATCTTGAGAGAGGCGTGAACGTCTGGCCCACATTTGCTGGCGATCCATCCAAGAGTTGTCGACACACTTTAGTAAAAAACCAAAATCAGGGGTTTGCAAAGGTCCAACGGCTTCATCCTCTGGTTACCTGTCCATGTATGTCAGTATTAAATGAAATGGCAACAGCTCTACAGTTCAGGCCTCACGGGGGCGCTGCAAGGAAGCCCAGGTAACCCAGACTCTGCAGACATGTAGCTAAAATGCAATGACTTTAAGGAATAGACACAGCCACTAGTGGTGTACCGCAGGTTAATTACACAGTTCAACCATCATAGTGTGGAACACAGTTTTACCGGCCATGGCCATCGGGCCGTTATTCAATAGTTGTACGTTGTGAACAACAAATCTGTGTTGAAATCGGACAGCGAGCAATGCTGGGAGCCCGGGCTCTTGGCAGCTTATGAGACATCATTAAAACGGCTTCTTTTTTTTTATCAATAACAAATATAATCTTCTATTTCCTAATCTTTTTAATTTTCTGAAGCCTATCCCAGCATGCTTTGGGTGAAAGGCTTGTGACTGAATTGTGAAATCTAAAGAAACACATATGGAGACAAATGTTTCCCAAAGGTATCCGCTTCCAGGACTTAAAGCTTTTCCGTGAATCTAATTCTAGCATACTAACGCTGCTGATATTGACCAAACTCTGTATGCGGCTCTACAAATGCGCTCCGTCTATAATGAGGTGGTCAATTAAGATATCGGAGGAGATCGGCCACTAACGCCTCCACATTGAGCTCTTAGTGTGGGGGGTATCCGTGGTATTGGTAGTAGCAGCAACAATGTCATTTTAAACAATGAACTAGCAACAAACTTGAAAAGCAGTGGAAATGTGTCATGCGGAAATGCCCCACAGATGGTTTTCCTGAGTTATATGGTCGGAAAACACTATGTTTTTGTTTTGGACTGCAGATCAACCCCTTTGTATTTCATGGTTGCTGTGTGGCCAAGCGACCTTGATACTCACATAAATGGAAGTTAAGCGATGTGTTAATCCCACAACACCTCACTTTGAATTTTCTTTACCATCTTTTTAGTCATCCTCCAAGTTCCTCTCTTCAGAATGTGTAATTAGCCTCCTTAACTTTCCAAATTGTCTGCTACCATCTGTCACAGGTGTTCACGAATCACCTGCATGGGAAAATATCTGTTGGATACCAACAATCCCCTTATTTAAAGTGTGAAATTACACATCTTTTTTGTGGGGGTTTCTATCGCAAATCAAGCTTTTAGGAAAATGTAATGAAGGGCCAATCACCAGACAGATAATGCTTTTTGTTTTACATTTGCACCGCAAACCCTCATTGGTTGCATTTCAATAAACACCACAATCAATACAATTCTCCACAGATTTGTCTCAATCCACAAACACCAAGCAGCATCCTGATATGAGCCACAGCTGATATTGAACCACAAATAAAAAAAAAGTCCCCATGGTTCACGCACACACACACACACACACACACACACACACACATTGTCACCTACTCAGTGTCGCCAGCCTCGCTGAAAACGGGTCACGAGCGCAATGTGGAAGACTGGAATGTGTGGTGTGACCTTCAACCCAAATGTCAATGTTGCACTGTGGCGAGTAGAGGGGGAGGGGGGGCGGGGGGCACACGGAGAGACAGAGGAGTGAAGTGGAATCTCAATGTGTTCGTAAATCACAGAGAAAATGCTGTTTGTGTGTGTCAGAGAGAGAGAGAGAGAGCGAGCGAGAGAGAGAGAGAGAGAGAGAGAGAGAGAGAGAGCGAGCGAGCGAGACGGGCGGCGTGCGCGTGTGTTCGTGCTCTATCGTGACTAACAGCCGGTTGTTATTCATCTTGGCATGCGGCTCCCAGCAGCCCCCACACATCAGGTGCGAGATTGGCGGTGGAGAGGAGGGGTAGGGAGGGGGGAGGGCACCGTCAAAGCATTCCTCCCTCAACGCAACAAATCTGCACTTTGGTACCAGATACCACCCACCCCTCCTAAGCCTGCCTCCTCCAGCTCTCTCACTGGCTCTCTGCCTCTCTCCGTCTCTCCTGCCGCTTGCCTGCGGTGCCTTTACATGCGTCTCAAGGGACCGGCTCGGGTCCTGATACACGACTCGTACGCCTTATGCACGTTAAAAGAGTTGCCGGTCCCTCCTCGCCGCACTTTCCATTAAAGGATCCCCTCCTGATGTGACAACAGTGTGAGAAATAAGACACAGTTTTTGTTCTTTTAAGCAGGCAAAAAAATAATAATCTTGCACACGAATCAGAACCCTTTTCTTCTGTGGTTGTGATTCTTTCTTCACGTCACTAATAATGTGCTTTCTCCCCGCTAAGTTGGCACCTCGGAAAAAGGGAGAAAAGGCATCGTGAAAGGCCGACGAGCAGTCTGAAGCATTTTGGGATTTAATAGCTTAATTGCTCGTTTTTACAAGAAGAAAGTGAAGTAGTTCGCGGAGGCATTGTGCGCCAAAACTTAACGGCCGTGAGCTGAGAAACTACGAGCCGGTCAACCGACGCACGCCGCGCCACTTTAAGTTGGTATGATCCCGTCCAGGGCACGGGGGAGTTGAAGGGGAGGCCCGGAGGGAGAGACGTGAGGCGAAGGGGACAGGTGCACGCCGGCGTTCTGCAACCAACGGGAAGAGGAATCAGTGGCACACTGTCCGGGGACATCATTACCCGATGTTCATCGCAAATAAACGTCCATAAATCTGCTTAGAAATCCCAGCAAAAGACGCCCGATAGCTCCAGAACTTGCCTCAGGATTCTCTTTAGTCTCAAAGTGATCTGGTTCTAGTGTTGTGTGTCCGTTGCAAAACAAAGACTAATAGCTAATTTGGCAAATACTTTTAACTGAACAAGGAGGATTTTCTTTCAAAACTAGATATAGACTCATATCAAAGTAATCTTATGACCCAAATATCTCTGAGCCCATTTCTCAGGGTTCTGGTGCAGACAGCGGATATCCAAGGCAAGACTTCTTTTGCAGGCTTTTCAGGGTTTTTTTCACTCCGATTAGCAACTTGAGATGCGAGATTTGAGTTCAAGTTCTTTTTTCACATATAGTGTGAACACGCTCATTTGGAACCAATTAAAAGCTAAAACGTGGTCAGAAGATAGCTGCTGGGTTCCCAGATTGCATTTCTCCGACGCCAGAATCCTAACCCGTTCCCTACATGTGAATGCAATCTGCTCCTGGGATTAGTGTCCCACCAGAAGTGTGTGGCGGTGTCTGTATGGGATTCTGCTCTTTTATTTTCATCTTGCAGTGTTCAGGACGTTTCTGAGCGTCAATCTCTACAAAGAAACCTAGCGATCGGGAGCCAGGTCCTGAACAAGCTACGAAAACGGCGGTCCGGTCTATAGAGATTAATGTGATATTTCAATTTGATTTAAGACCTGCACCTGTAGCCTGATCTGAATCAGCCGCCCCATGTATGTGTCGACCAGCCAGAGCTTTGTAGATTACCAATGGGAACGCCATCCTCCCACATAGCCCGGCTAGCGGACCGCGCAGCATTCGCAACAGGAAAATGGCGATGAGTACGCATTAGAGCGATGTATCTGTCTTCTTGTAAATTCCTACAGAATGACCCATGTCACTGTAATTTTATTATGTTGTGAAACGCGCCAGTGGAACTGCTCAGCTGTAACCGTAAAATGACATTGGTGAAACGGAAACATCGCGGCGGCCGATTGGTTAGACCGTGATGACCAGGGTGCTCTCCGCTGATTGAGGTGTGGCGTTAAAATCAGCACAGCAGAGCTCCCCAGAACACGAAGAGCAACCTGCGCCGCTGGAAAACACCGTGAACATTGCTTTTCTTCTCTTACTCTCCTTCAGGCGGAAGTGAAAAACGTGTTTCCAAATTGTAACTTTTTCAACAACAAAGAAACGTCTTTATTCTGCCACACGCCGGCTTTTTTTCTGCTCGGTCAGACGGTGACCTTCTTTCAAACCGATTCGCTGAACTGCTTCATGTTCAAACCCGCAAACCCGAGTGAACGGTTTGGAGAAGGAGTCTAAAAAGAAATAGTGCCTCTTTGCTGTGTATTGGGTTGGGAATCGAAAATCAACATCAAACGAAAGCCCCCACCCCCCACCCCCCCACCCCACCCCCTCACAGCTTCTGGTTCCTGTGCTGAAAAGCCTTCAGCACTCTGCAACTACAACTTGCACTAAACTCACCTCCTGATTGCTCTCCTCGCCTAATCACCCGCGAAACCACATTTCTGGTGTCTGGTGTGCATGTGAAGTGTCTCTCCGCCTCGTGTCTCTCGCTCTAGCTCGCCCTCCGTTGTTGTGTTGTTGTTTTTTTTCCTCTCTTCCTCGCAGCCTTCGACTCTCTTCCTCCCTCTCTCCGCCTATCTCTCCATCTCTCTGTTCCCATGCCTCTTCTGTTCCCTTCGCCCTGTTACAGCATCTCTGGCATTTATCTCTCTTACATTATTTCCGCCGCTCTCCTTTGTGTAGCGTCTGCCTCCCACCTGTGTACTCTCCCTCTTGCTCCCCCCTCCCCCTCTTCTTCTACTCTTTTCCTTCCCTGATATTGATCTGCATTCAAGCCATGCAGCTTGAACCGCCTGTAGCTCTGCAATGAGCTCTCTTCTTCTTCTTCTTCTTCTTCTTCTTCTTCTTCTTCTTCTTCTTCTTCTTCTTCTTCTTCTTCTTCTTCTTCTTCTTCTTCTTCTTCTTCTTCTTCTTCTTCTTCTTCTTCTTCTAATCCCCACAGGTTTCACTGTCGCTGCAGTCTTAAAATACTTCCTCACCAAACCAGCTCATTAAAAAAAAAAGTTGTGCGCAAACGACGTGCGACGCCACAGGTCGTTTTATGAAAAAACTCTTTGTGGTCCTTTTTTTGGCCAGTAAACATTCACACTGCTTTACAGCCGCCACTGTTCTTATCCATTCTTAGCTACACCTACGAAAGATATGAACCGTACTTCACGGACATCATGTAGCATGTTAATTGTGAACAAGGGGGTGTGCAGACCACAGAGGGGACAGGAGGCGGATGGGTCCAACAGAACACTTCTCTTTCCGCTGTGGGTTCCCCATGTGAAAAGAGTCATCGTACATTTATTCTCAGATCTTTTCTTAAACCTAACCAAGAAGCATATGTTGTGTATTCCCTGTGCAAGCGGAGGTTTATTTTGAAAAGGCTGCATGATTGTAACAAGCGGACATTGACCCGCGTTGCTGTCTTTGTTGGGAAAGTGAGGAGTAACTTCCTGTTAGATCTCACAAGAACCGTCGTATGAGGACACGTTGCACAAGAGCATTGCTAACGTGCTGATGCTAAGCAGGTATGATGTTCAGCTAATATTCCATCTTGGTTTAGTGTGTTAGCATGCCAACACACTAAACTAAGATGTAAAAACTACTAATTAGCACTAAACGCAGTAGTTTTTGTTGCCTAAACTTAGCCAAGTGTTTTTTTTTAAGACGGAGGTTTATTCTGAAAAGCTGTGCTTGTAACGAGTGGAAATAGATGCGTCTTGCTGGACGAAAAATGCGAAGCTCCTGATGGTGTAAGCTGTTCAGGAAGTGATGTGATAATTGATCCTCATAAGGCCATGTATATAACCTATTTATGTAAATCAGCACATGTGCAGTCGGTGCCGGTATTTTCCCGCTTTAGAAGCTATTCGAACTGCTGTGCTTGTATCCGCCTCTGTGCCCTTTGTCGGTTCACTTAGTCCTTTGTCCATTAAGTCCAAGTGTGTGACAGCGATCCCACGGCAATCAGCCCTGAACCATTACTGTGCAGACGCCTCGCGCTCCTGTCCGTGCGCTCCCCGCCGCTCACACCAGTCATCTGTAAATAACATACATATCCTCATCAGAGTGCTGCCATTTCCCCGTGTGAGTCCTGATGACGCAGGATGACGATCACCCAAACTGTCCAATCCCCTTCATGTTCACTCCTCTTGGTTCATTTGTAAAACGTCAGTGTGAACAGGAACTGAAGCTAAACTAAAATGTAAAAGTGTACGATATTTTTTTTTCTTCACGCCAAGTTCACACATACGCCAACTGAAAGTAGCAGACTCTCGCTTTCCTTTCACAAGTGTTGGGTCATGCTAGAAAAGAAGCACTTGGTACGATGTGCTGTCCCAAAGTGTTTTTTTCGCACGGCCACACTCGGAAGACGGGGTAACAAAGTGGCCGCCATAAAGAGGGGAGCAGAGGCGACGTTGTTTAAATACGGGGATAACAACGCACATTTTCACACTCAGTCTCTCCTGGAATTCGTCCATAAGCACCTTTCACACAGCCCGCTCAAGGCGGGACAATTGTGCCATTATTCTGCCTGTTGGCACCGAACCGAGTTGACGTTTGTGTAAAAAGGGGCAGGCAGCAGGGCGGGGCTACACACACTCGCGCTACTTGCTGACGCTATTGTGTTACACGTCACGCCTCTTTTGCTACCGTAATGCTGGCACGCTATCTTAACAAAGCCAGTGTGTCTTAAAACTTGCATTCTCTCTACCGACCAGCAGGGGGCGACTCCTCTGGTTGTATAGAAGTCTATGAGAAAATGACTAAACTTCTCTCTTGATTTATTCCCTCAGTAAACATTGTAAACACGACTTTGTGCCTCAATCTCTAGTTTCAAGTCTTCTTCAATACATCATGATGTTCATTTAGTAAATAATGCTCCATCTACTGTAAAGTCAAATAGACCATAAAGCAGAGTATGCTTTAGGGTGGGGCTACTGTGATTGACAGGTCGCTGCCGCTTCCAGAGCCGTATACTCCATCTCTACGTCGCCCAGGCTATTTGCCCATCCGGCAAGCTGACGGAGCATACTGGTCCCTTAAGGGACTGGGCGTATAGCCGGCTCGCTTCCTCCCATGAGCCTGAGGCTTGCGAGCCTTTTCACCCTTCTGCATGTGAATTTCATTACTGGAGCTCTGATTGGCCACTGCACTGGTGCACAACAAAGCCGTTCCTGTTCAAAATGTTTTCTCTTATTCAAGTCCCGATAGTTCCATGAAGTTACATCGTATTGAGTGCCATTGACCGTGACATCATGCTTTTCCTCCATTTTGTTTGAAGTACGGTACTTTCATGTCTCTGAGTGGAGGAAAAAATGAAAACAACTGTGCTTCAGTTTCCAGAGGGAGTCAAAAACAAGCGTGTCAGAGGATATTAGCATAAAGCGGAACCTTTTCTCGACTCCTCCGGGTCGGCACTGCAATCTTTGCGTCTTAATCGGCAGCACCAGGATGTCACTTGAAGGGTTCGACTCACAGTGAGCAGCAGCCCGCCTCGCCTCCAGCATGTGTGAACGGCCGGCGTGTTTGCGCGTCTCAACCCCGGGAGACCGTCTTCGAGTGTGTGAAACAGCAGCTTAGTGAGGGGGGTCCGTTCGGTTTTGTGCGACCGTCCTCTATCCTCCGGCGTGTGTTGATTTCAAACTCTGCTCGTGTGTGTCTGTTTTCTCTAGCTGGCTCTGCAGTCGCGGCTGTGTGACCGGACCCGGATCGGAGAGTACCACCCCGGGGCGGTGCGCTACACACAGGCTGACCTGGTCGACCTCAGCGATGACGACGACGATGACACCAACGTGCTCTTCTACTCTCCTGACATGACCCTGAAAGACCGAGGGCCCTGAGAGAGAGAGAGAGGGAGGGAGGGAGAGAGAGAAAGATAGGGGGGAGAAAAGAGCTGGAGGGAAGCAGCACGAAGGAGGGTCGCAGCCAGAGAGAGACGCAGCGGATTAGAAACAGAGAGGGAGGAACAAGAGGTAGGGAGGGAATGGAAGGGAAAAGATTGGGGGGACAGTCGGGCAGATAGAAGGCGGAGATGAGCTGTCAGGTTCCATTATTAATCCCCATCCTTTACTATTTAATATCCTAAAGACACACACGCACGCACACACACACACATCCTGAGCAGAGCTGCAGCTCCCTGCAACACTACGGCGAAAGAGGAGCGGCTCGAAAGAGCTTCCTGATGTTCAAGGCGTCTGCTGCAGAGCCAAAGGTCTTACAACAATTCCGCATTCGGCAGCGTTTTGGCATATAGCACCAAAATGAACCGGCGGGGGAAGGGACATGAAGAACGACTGAAAGGCAATCATAACACGCTGTTAGTTTAGCATTCACAGCAATTACCTTTTCACTTCTCTACGGGGGAATGAGGGGGAAAAACAGGCCTTTTAAAAGCACTCCGTGTGTCAGAAGTTGAAAGCATCTACGCCGAGATTGATCCCGGTTGTGGATCAATCCTTCCTGTGGGGGGGCGGGTGGGGGGGATTAGTCCCAATCTCCTTCCTCGGACAGTGTCTGTGTTCTCTTTATTTCTTTTTTTCATCTTTTCATATGACATTACTGTTGTTGCAACTTTTCACACAAGTATTACTTTGAAAGACTGTATGATGTTTTTTTTTTTTTAATGGAATACTACATGTATTTGTTCCACTGTATAGATATATATAAATGTATATGTATATTTTTTTTTTTAAGTGTATGCACTATATTTTTATAAGTGCCTCGGACCGGAATGTGAAGTTTGGTCCGAAACCATGCTGTTCTCAAGGAGACAGTCATAATAATACCTAATAATAATAATAATGTGAGCTTTACGAACAAGAACAACATCTCAGTCGTCATCACGAACACACTGTGTTGGAAACGATGACGTAGCCTCGGATGGTTCATCTCCTCGTGGCCTGAAGGAGGGGGGTGAGGGGGGTGCATATAGCGGAGGTGTGATTGGCGGAATAGTACAGTCGCTTTATATTCCACCTCAGCCCGTTTTTTGTTTTTTTTCTTCCACACCTCGAGGTGGTTCCATCACTGTCGGGGCGCGAGCTGCCGCCTGTCAGCTGCCCCTCTGACAAGTTGAACTAATGAACCGACACTTGACCCCCTTTTTACCCTTGAGTTGTCGAGTTCTTCTGCCGGGCGTCAGTGAACAGCAGAGTGCAACTTTCGTTTGCAGTTCGCAGAGAACCCCCCCCCCCCCCCACACACACACACACACACACACACACACACACACACTGTATCTCACACACGTGCACTGTGCCCCCTTCCCCTCTTTCGGCCCTGTTGCTGGTTTTTACTTGACTGTGCACTCTCATCAAATAAATGAGCAGGAGAGACATTTCATAACAAAGCTGAGACTGGGCGTGTTTATTTCATTTTCACATTCATGCAATCCCTCATTCCCTCTCGTGCGCCCTTCTCCTGCCTCCTGTGAAGTGTCTGTTAGTGTGCGTGCGTGTGTGTGCGTGCGTGCGCGTGTGCGTGCGCGCGCGTTAAGACGTCTCTTAGACCTGTGCGGCTTAAATAATGGATATTAATTATTGGTTGGACCCTGCTGGCCCCCCTGCCGTGTCTCCAAATCTGGTTAACTGGATTTTGATTAATGAAATACGCGCGCCATGTCCTCCAGAAAAAGCAGGACTTTTCTTCCCCCTCCACGCGGGCTCTTCCGCGGAAGCTCGAGCGTCTCGAGCCCCGCGCCCGCCTCCATAAAGAGCCGGGGAAAATAAGCGAATCTCCCTGTCACGCAAGAAGAATTATTATCCCCCCACCCCCACCCCCCCTCCCTCATATCGTCGCATGCGCCGTAATTGGATACAATTTAACACCCCGCGGCCCACGGGCATGTCGGCAGGCGCGCTGCCTGCTATTAGCTCGCCTCGCCTCGCCACCCTATCATTTGTCAGATCTCTCTGTGTGTGTGTGTGTGTGTGTGTGTGTGTGTGTGTGTGTGTGTGTGTGTGTGTGTGTGTGTGTGTGTGTGTGTGTGTGTGTGTGTGTGCGCGCGCGCATGTGGCTCGAGAAACCGGAGCCATTGTTGGAGCCCGGCCATGACCTAGCTGTGACGCACGGAGAGAGAAAGAGAGCGAGAGCGTGAGGGAGGGAGGGGGGAGGCGACAGCAGCAGCAGCCCAGACGCTGGCTGAAAAACAAGCCGGAGCTGTCGCCTCGGAGCGATACCGAGGCAGGCCCCGATTGGTGTTTTGTCGCTCCCCTCGCGCGGCTTCCCACCGGGATCCTCGGCTGCTGTCTATTAGAGCCCCCAGAGCAGTGTTTACAGGCGGCGGAGGGGGGGCACAGCCCCCTCCTAAACTCGGCTCACCCGCCGCGTGCACTAAATATAAGGCTGGAGAAGGTTAATGGGGAGATTGCAGCCTTAAAAGTATAAATTATTGACTGGAAGTTGTTAGTCCTTTTATACATCGGATGCTTTAATGAGCTATTTGCTCTGAAGGCTGCTGGTTCTGAACCGGACATTTACGGTTCTGCAAGGATGGGTGGAACCGCGATATAGACAAAGCGGTGGCATTAGAAATGCCAATAGCCTGCTCACGCTAATTTTGTATTACCCCCAAAAAAGCGTGAACGTTTCCCCCCAGAGGTTTAGGATTCAGCCCACGTGCTGCAGCCGCAACAGTGTGCTGTTACGCTCCACTTCCTTCCGTCAACAAATCCCGTGGAAGACTAAAACCAACAACGTTCTCATCTTCTCAGGATCTTCAAACGTTCCTTCTCTGTCTGTGGCGCTTTGTTCCTGAACCGAATGTTTAGTTCCAAAATAAATGTAAAGTATAATTGTTTGTTTTTTTGTTAAATAAAGGCTCAGTAATTAAAAACGACAGCACTGTATTTGTTACTTTAAAAGAAGTACATCTTGCATTGGTCTGGGACTATTTTCATTTGTGGAGGAATTTGGTTCACATTTGGTGTTGAGCCTATCTATATGTATATGGCAGCAGGATTTGTGTGAATTCAGGTAGAGCTGTCCTTGTATAGATATTATTTCCAAAGGATTAATGTTATCCAAAAATATTGAGTGGCTCAACTATACAATTGTTGCCCGGGCTCCCCAAACAAGTCCAGCCCAATCAGTGAGCGGGTAAATACAAACAGCACAAAATACAATAAGAGTATCAAATGTATCCCAAATATGTTTCATTCCCGTTATCAGTGTACAAACTGTGGCTTCGTGCATTTCATGAAAAATATGGCGCTTCTCTGGATTCCTCACTCTCATCTTGACACTGACCTTGAATCTGTGATCTTTTTCTTTTCTCTTTTTTTTTTTTTCTCGGAGCAGAGCCGAACAAAGTTTCTCAATGATGCGGAAGCAGCCTTTTGAGTAATTGCACACACTACGCGCGTGTGAAAACATTTTTCAAAGCTCCACATTGTATTACAGTGGTGATAATGTTGTGGGTTCCAAAGACCTTTAAAGGCTTGTGTGGTGGAGTAATCCAATTGGTTTCAATCCTGAGACCACCGTGATGACCAGTAGATTATATGAGGATTTAAAATAAATGATTTGAATGCTTACATTTTGAGTTTCTCATACATCTGACCATTCTGACAATTTAAATATATGAGACCATTCTGACCATTTACATATATGAGACCATTCTGACAATTTACATATACGTATATAAATACATATATGTCCGAGGGACATGTTGGACCAATCCATATATACGGATTGGTCCAACATGTCCCTCGTGCCCCCTTCCACTAGTACTCTTTATTCAGCCTTACATATACCAGGATTTTATAAATATATTCCCCCAGAAGAACCCACCCAGACATTCCCCCAACCAAACTCAAAGCAATTTTACGAGTATAAAAAAAATTATATCACGTTTATTAATTATGGCAGCAATTAACAATTCATTTTTATTTTCAATTACATTATTTGACGGCTACTTCTTGAGGATCGCGTGTCCTATCCCTCTTTCCCCTGCGTCCTGTCTCTAACAGCTCGGCTGTGCTGCTGCGGAGCGGAGAGCAGCAGCGAGCGGAGCTTCAAGCGCTGCGTGCCGGCCCCGAAAGAGTTAAATTAATCTCTCCCTCTCCTGCCTCTCTCTCTCTCCCTCTCTCTCTCTCTCTCTCTCTCAACACACACAGGCTGCCACCGCCCCAGATAACAGAGGGGCGCCTCTCCCCAGCCAGCCAGCCTCCGCTAATCGCAGTGGCAGGAGGGAGGGAGGGAGAGGGGAGGGGGCGGGGGGGGAGTTGAGTGCCGGCGGCCTCTCACAGCGCTGGGCTTTTTATTGACGCTGCCTGCCTCTGTGTGTGTGTGTGTGTGTGTGTGTGTGTGTGTGTGTGTGTGTGTGTGTGTGTGTGTGTGTGTGTGTGTGTGTGTGTGTGTGTGTGTGTGTGTGTGTGTGTGTGTGTGTGTGTGTGTGTGTGCGTGTGTGTGTGTGCGTGCGTGTGTGCGTACGTGCAAGGCTGTGCATGCTTGTGGGTGCGTGTCAGAGCGAGAGAGCTATAAAGAGTTGGGTGTGTGTGTCTCCCTCGTTTGTGTGTAAAATGTGTGTGTGTGTGTGTGTGTGTGTGTGTGTGTGTGTGTGTGTGTGTGTGTGTGTGTGTGTGTGTGTGTGCTCCCCGCCAGCAGCGGAAAGCAGGGAGAGGCGGGGAACTGGGAGGGTGGGTGGCGAGGTTATGAGCGGAACTCGACAGAGGCCGACAGACGAGAGAGAGGCGGGGGGAGGAAGGAGGAGGAGGAGGGAGGGGGGGATCTTTCTTGTGCTGCGCGCTGAGAGCCGCCACCGTTTCTCCTTCCCCTCAGATAAGGTTCGTTTGAAGGTTTTAATCTTTATTCTCTTAAAAAAAAAGAAGAAAAATGAAAAAGACGCGACTCAATGTTTTAGTCCGCGCGTTTTGGAGAGAAGGGGGGACGAGGGGGCGGGGGGGGACGAGGGGGGGGGGGGGTCCCCAAGGTCGGAATAAGAAGTGTGATTGATCGCGATGGTTATTTTATGTCACGGGCCCACTGATTGATCGCATCGACGAATTTAGCAGCCTATTGATTAAGGTTTAATCTATAGGTCTCTCTCGCTCTCTCGCTCTCTCTCTCTCTCTCTCTCTCTCATTCGCTCCCCCTCCCTCTCTTCCTCTCTCCCTCTCCCTCTCCCTCTCCCTCTCCCTCTCCCTCTCTCTCTCTCTCTCTCTCTCTCTCTCTCTCAGCAGCGTTTGGCTCGGAGCCACGCTCGCCCTGCCGCGCCAGGCTGTAATTATCCCCGGTGAGGCCGCGCTAACGCAGCGTGGCGCGCCTGTGGGGAACCGGTTAGCCCTACAACACCGGTGGGGGGGGGCATGCGCGTGTGCGTGCGTGCGAACGATTTCTTGTTTGTGTGACACGGAGAGGGAAGCGCCGCTGTGCTACCATTTCAGCAGCGCGCATCGAGGCATTTCAAAGTCCTCGCGTGAACCTTAAAAAGCGTTGGAGATGAATTTTAGATTAGAGCAAAAAATGGATTCAAAACAATTGATGCGCTCACTATGAAGTCCCCGTGGACTGCCGTAAACACGCAATGAGTTCCCGTAAACATTTTACTGGAACGGGCTGATTGTCAGACCACACCGTGAACAATGCATAAGCAACGTGAGTGTTTTTTTATAAGTCTGTGTTCAAGTATAGATCTATTGATTAAACGTGCGCACGTGACCGAGCCCGTGCATGCTAGTGAGCGTTCGGGCAAGTTGTGTGTGTGTGTGTGTGTGTGTGTGTAGTAAGCGATCCATAACGATCTGCAGGTGGATTGTGCTGATTAGTACCGGCTGCTGCGGACTGAGCTGCGTGCAAAGAGCTTCCTGCAATCTGAGCCTGCCGACTCTGTGTGTGTGTGTGTGTGTGTGCGCGCGCGCGCACGCGCGTGTGTGTGAATACAACGCCTGTGCTCGCTTGTGCGTTGGCAGTCAGCCCTTTTTAAAAATATGTGTGTCTGTTTTGAGGACAGCACGTGTATATTTGGTAAATGTGTGCCGAAGGTGTGTGCGTGTGTGAACTTATCGTGAATACTGTGTGCGTGCGTGCGTGCGTGTTGGTCAGGCCACCGCTTCAGTGTCTGATTGCAACAGCAGATGGCTGGATCACTGTGACCTCCCAGAGTGTGGCTCCCTCTACGCCGGGGTGCACGCATGTGTGCGTTCACGCTGTTTTTGGTTTGTACAAGACACACACACACACACACACACACACACACACGCGCGCGCGCGTACATATGCATAGAATGACAGTTAAAGGACGGCATCACGGGATTTTAACCACGTTTTTTTTTCTTGAGCGGGTTTCTGGGGGCTGGCTTTTTCCAAACCACAAAGTTCACACACGGTCGTAAAAGGCAAGTTATAAAAAAAAGACCCGCGCTCGCTCTCCAGACCTGTTTTCGATAGTCTCCCTCAGACTCTCAGCAGTTTTTTTTTCTTCATTTCTGTTACCTACGACGGTGTGTTGGTTTCTTTTTCATTTGCGCCAGAACTTGCATTTTTTTAAATTTCTTTTGCCCTGCGGTTCCTCGGAGCAATATTCATCCTAATCCTGTTTCCAGTGAGTGATGGAGAGAGCCTCTGAGTCAGTGCGTGGGGGAGGGGAGGGAGGGGATGTGCTGGTGTCTGTTGCTGTGACGTCGCTCTGTCTCTCCAACACGCATCTGACCTTTCAACGCAATTATTGGTGGTGTGTGACGTCAGCAAGAGTCTTTTTTTAACTGCTTAAAACCAGAGGGTTAGAGCAGTTTTCATCTTTTTTTATATTCATAATCCTCCTGTCTGACTTCTTGGTGACTTGGTATGATAAATCTCTGGAAGCGGCCCATCACGTCCCCCCATGGCCCGGTATTAACACTGACATTACAAACAGGGTATAGTGGGTAGGGGTTGCCAGGTTGGATCATACCTGCAAAATAATCTTGGCATGGGAAATGAATGGGACATATGTGGCTAAATGCGTAAAGAGAGAGCATGACACTTCACAAGGCCAAAGAGGGTGTGTCCTTCCTTTGGAGGATGGTGGGGGGGGGGGGGGGGAGACTGTTGTTTTGGACTGTGGAGGGTGCAGGTATGCTGGTTGAAGGAGCGCAGCTCTTCGCATGCCAGCTGCCGCCGAGCGTGACCGCATCGAGGATGAAAATGGGTTTTCCTTCCCTCCGTTCATGCCCGTTGTTTACTTCTCATCTCGTGGCCGGCTTCCCACAGGATCGCTCTTCAAAAAGCTTCAGCCTGTGCGCTGAGCCGCTTGATGCTGCTGACTATTTGTCAGTCACCTCTTTAAGATATATATCATGCCCTCCAATATATACCAAACACATATATAAATGTTAAAATAACGGTATCCGGTACCATCGAGCTATTCGAGCATGGACCTGGTGTTGGTGCATCTCTATATTATGCATGGTGGCAAAGCAAAGCCACATCCCAACGAGTGCATATTAAATTGTATGTGACAGTAAGACACTGTTTCAGGCAAGTTCATGTTTTTAAATATCCGGTGATGCATCCAAAGTAACCGTCACCGTCCCGACGCCCGAGAAGAGCATCGCCCGGTTGCACTGAATCTCATTACTTCCACTCCAGCAGGCGACCTCTAAATCTGCCTCTCTAAACGGAGCTCTTTTTCAAAAACATCTCCGGAGCGAACGAATCCGAAAACGCCTTGCCGGCTGATCGGGGTAAGGACTGCAGCTTCCGGAGAGCATCGCCCCGAGGCCGGTCCGCGGGCCGCGTGGCAGGAAAATTCCGATCACTTCAAACCAAAGTGCCGACTTACAGAGCGCAGCTGTTGTCGTCAACCCGCATTCACGAGTTCATGCTCTGAGATCTGATCCAAAAGACTGATCGGATCGCTGCAGTCCAGCGACAGTTGAGCCAGGTTTCACTTTTTTCTTTTTGCCAGATGACCCTGTTTGTTTGTTTGTTTGTTTGTTTGTTTGTTTGTTTGCCCTCTCTGTTGACAGACGACTCAAACAAACAAGGCTGTGTTTTCAGAACGCAGCTTTACTGTAACACGCAACACCTTAAGGATGCAAGTATTTTTATTTAAAAAAAATGTTTTTCCAGTTGCATAAACAAACAAAAGTATGTGATGCACAATCCAAACTAATGAGAAGAGATTAAAGCAACTATCGTCCTCGTCACATTCACCCGGCGGCTCCGCGTGGACGTAGAGCCCGGGTTGCCTCGTGGTTCAGTGGCTGCATGTGGTCATAGTGGATAACTCCCAGTTATGAGAGGTAGAGGGGCGGTGGGGGCCAAGGGGAGCAAGGACGCTCAGCGAACTCACCCTGATTTAATTAAAGTTTGAAGAAAGGCTTTTATATATGAGAGAGAGAGAGAGAGAGAGAGAGAGAGAGAGAGAGAGAGAGAGAGA
>CM042227.1:18552340-18687340 GCA_023566465.1 Cottus gobio | reverse complement strand
ATCATTATTATGATTATAGACTGACACACTGGTTTCCCTCTCCCCCTCCTTTTCATGCGAGATGGCTTTACACGTCGCCCAAAAAATAATAATCTGTGTTTTATGGCTCGGGCGATTCAAAGTGCTGGGTCAAGGATGGTCTGCGAACCAACTGTGTTTATTTATTCATTCATTTGATAGGAAATTACTTCCTATTAGAAATATGCAGAAACCACCTCCTCTCTTAGTCAAAAGTGTGGTTCTGTCTCCCTGAAGGTATCACCAAACCTCGTGCCTGCTGGGCCATATTGTCATGCTGAGTGCTGCGTGGCAGTGGATGTGCTTCTGGGAGGAGGAGGGGGGGCAGCTGCTGCTGCTGCTGGTTGGTGTATAGGGACAACCACGCCACCTCCATTTTTAAACCCATTAACCCGCTGTTTGTCCGCGTTGCTTTCTCTGGAATCAATAAGGACCACGCGGGGAATATCGCGCACGGACAGAACGCGCGTCAATAAAACCACGGGACCACTTTTGCATATCAAACCCGTTCTAACGTGTCGGGACAACGGGCGGTGGAATGCGCAGAAAAGCGTCAAAAAACAAAGAAAAAGAAACGCCCGTGTTCTGTTTATATCCTGCCGGAGACATGAGGTCTGTCTTATTGTGTTCGCGCTTGTTTTTTTTCTCTCTTCTCTTTCTCTTTCTCTTTCTCTCTCTCTCTCTCTCTCTCTCTCTCTCTCTCTCTCTCTCTCTCTCTCTCTCTCTCTCTCTCTCTCTCTCTCTCTCTCTCTCTCTCTCTCTCTCTCTCTCTCTCTCTCTCTCTCTCTCTCTCTCTCTCTCTCGCCTGGATATAAAACAACAGTCTCGTCGCTGCCGGCGCTGCGCTCGCTGCTGAGGCGAGGTGCGTGTGAACAAAAAGCGGAGGCACGGCAGAGCCGAGGAGAGATCGGTTTTCCAGGCGCTGCGCCGCTCCCGGAGGAGACGTCACGGTTTGATTGAAGCTATGCTCCGTGCTGGCCTCCCGGGACCTCGCGATGAAACGGGAGAGCTGTCCCCCCCCCCCCCCCCCCCCCTCTCACACACTCCCCTTCCCCTCCCTCCCCTCCTCCCCTCTCGCTCTCGCAGCGCTTCACAAAGCTTTTTGTTTCGACGAGGTCTGGAGCGCACGGATCACTTCCCCGCAGAGATGTGCCGGCCCCCCAGTGCTGTTTCGCCGGCACAGAGGCTGTCATTACGGCCCCAGAGACAATCCATCCCACGTTCTCCACTCTTACCACGTGTATGGCATATTAAAACAGATATTTCTGATGGCAATTTAAGCCAAATGTGTAGCGCTTAATTTTGTGTTAATCGTGTCTCCGCGAGCAACATATAGATTTGTTTTCAGGGAATGTAGTTAAAGATCTAAATCTCACAGATTGTGTTTAGTTGACTGACCTCGCGCTGGCCCGTCGGGAGATTGATTTAGAGGCGGAGTAATGATGACACGCATCACCTCCCTCCTCTTGAGTCTCTGCAGGCTCGGTCTTGATCAGGCCTCCTCGTTTGTTTTTTATACGTCGGCGCCTCGGGCATCCATCTATCTATCTATCTATCTATCTATCTATCTATCTATCTATCTATCTATCTATCTATCTATCTATCTATCTATCTATCTATCTATCTATCTATCTATCTATCTATCTATCTATCTATCTATCTATCTATCTATCTATCTATCTATCTATCTATCTATCTATCTATCTATCTATCTATCTATCTATCTATCTGTGTGACGCAATCACCACAGACGCTCGACAGGGTGAGGGCGATAGGAGTTTATCACATGCTCCCGACTTCAAAGCACGGATCGGCTCAAATAAACGCCCGAAGTTCGGTATTTTTTCACTTCTCTTTTTTTAAAGTAAAGACTAAACTTCTATTTTTAACGTATGAGATATAGGCCTCACGCATATAGCCTCATTTCCTCATGTCGCCTATAACACGCGTGACCTTTTTAAAAGCGCCACATCTACTGCGTGTCAGGTGTGGACTCGGCACCTGTTTAATCTGACGCTCTTTTGGCCCAATGTGCGTCTTTACCCAGCGCCAATAATTAATCGTCCTCTTTCGCTATTCATCCTATATGGGGTGGGGGTTCGGGGGATCTGGGTGTCATAGGGGGGATCGGTCCTTTAGCGTAATGTGCTTACATCCAACACATGAAAGCAGCGCCGGCATTTCAAAGGAAAGTCAAGAAACCTCCGGTAAACGCGGGCCCGCGCGTCCCCATTACAATCGGGTCCTTTGGATGCATAAAGGGACATTTAGTCCCCATTTGGCCCGGGATGAATAGAGCCAGTTGAGCGGCCGCCGCCCGGGCCCCAGTGACAGCACGGGGGGGGGGGCGGCTTACAATGCCGACGTTGTTGACGACCGTGCTGCCGAGGGCGGGGGAGGGGGAGGGGAAGGGGGGGTTGAACCGTGCACCGACTTGCATGCGGCTGTGCAGCGGCCCGGGGAGGACCGAGGGGCCCCCTTGTTTACAGCTGGGCTGCTAATAATGTGACAGCTGAAGAGACGCCGCCGGCTCCCTCCAGCTCCGCGCTCCACCAGCAGCAGCGCGCTCCCCGCGGCTCCCCACAGCGTTTCTCCCCGCTGCCTCCGCTCAGGCCGTACGCTCCTGTTGTATCACAAAGTACGCCGAGAGGCAGTGCGTCGACTTCCCATATCTGGACTCCGAGTCTACATCGAGATGATCAATGGGGCCATTTGGCACACGTCAGCCTGCTGATCAATAACAATTAAAATTGGGCACGCGTTCTATCTCTCCTCCCCTCCCCCCCTCTCTCTCTCTCTCTCTGGTGAGAGGGAGGCCCCGAGGCTGTGTATTTAGTAGTCAGGTGGTAGTTTTGGTCCGAGCTTAATATGTTTTCTCGCATTTGTTCCCGCTGATTTCTATTTTGTTCACCGGCAGTGTGCGCAGAATTCCTTTCGTTTTTTGGCACACAAACACGGCAGCCTCGCGGTTGTGCGTGTGTGCGCGCGCGCGCGTCCACATTTAATCCCTGTTTATGCCCACCCCACCCCCGTCGCTGCGGAGATTATCCTGCGTCACACTGCATTTTTTTTTAGAGCTGAACGGAGCTCTGCGCTTCAGAGAGCCTGGCAAAGCTCCAGGGACAAAGAGCGCGAGGGGCGCCGTTACACTGCAGGACCCACGTTCCCGGTTCCCCGTTTTACAACCCGAACAGATTAGCAAACGCACGAGGTGTTTATGAATGATTGATGGCCCTATGGGTTCTTAAAATGTGAATCTGCGTTTCTAGTTATTAACTTGTAAAAGAGAGAGGAAGCGTCTGCTGGCGATATATCCACCTTCCCAGCGCCGTCGTCCGCCCTCTCTCCCCCGCGCGCGCGCGCACAGCACGCAACCACTGAGCTGCACGAGGAATAGAGGCCTCAGTCCAGGAGGAAACGATGAGCGGTGGCGGTGCGTGCATGCGCCGCGGGTCACGCAGAGTTCAAGTAATTGTCGTCAGAAACAGGAAGCGAGGAAAAAAGAGGGGGAAGCGAGTTTGTTTTCTCTCTCTCCCGCTCGCTCCCCCCTCTCTCTTTCTATCAGTCTTTCCGTCTGCCCTTGTTTTTGCTCTTCCTCCCTCCCAGAAAAAAAAGAAGGGAAAAAAAGCGGACAATACCGGAATGCAGAGCTATAGGTTCCGCCAAAAACGCCCGGTGGTTTTCTGGTTAATGGTGCGAGTCGGGGCTCCGCTCCAGCGGTCTGGTTTATAAACGCAGCGCCGACCGCTGCCCCCGCCCCCTCCCCCCCTGCTGCTGCCGACCACTGTGATGGATTGGGCGGCCGTCGGGAGTTGTTTGTTGCGCAAACTATTCTTAGCAGCGGGGATGAGCGTCAACACTGCCTTTTCCTCCTTTCCTATCTCTCTCCCTACACTCATACATTGACATTTTAGGAGAATTTCTTCCCAGAATACTCTCAGGGGACGATATAATATATATATATATATATAAATCTTAAGACCTTTATAATAAATTATAAACATGAACTCTGTAATATGGACGGGAAGCCTCTCTTTCATGTACTTCATGGTACGTTGAATGTTACATGAACACCATTTTCAGTGCACATTCCTCCACCTATACCAAACCGAATGTTCGGGTTAAAGAGAGCATAATGACTTAACAATTGCTACTTCAATGTTTAATAGATCCTTGTGAGTGTTTGGAGCGTTATTCACTAAACGCTGTGGATTGACACGCGCTGCTTCTGAGGAGCTTCCAGGCAGCCGGAAGGAAACCCGAGGATCCTGCAACCCCCTCACCCCGAGATGGATGAGGGGGTTGCAGCATCCTCGGGTTTCCTTCCGTATTATTATCGTTATTTATTTATTTTAACAAACCCCTGCTTTATTTTGTGTTAATCATTGCAGGCCGCACATCCTTTCCAGATGGTTGCCCATAAAATTATGTATAGTGTCTCGTGATGACTATTTGTCGTATTGTGTTGGGGACGACACAAAAGTTGCAACGTAACGAAAGTCCTTCTTACAAAAGTGTAATAAAGTCCACACAAAATTACACATCGGAAGAAGAAGAAAACATTGTGCATCTTGAAATGTATCTAAATACCCTTCATACTTATTTTTCTAGTAATGTTTTTAACTATTATCAAAAAAGAGGTAATTTGGGAAATCAGAAACCCGTCCAAGATGTAATGGCTTTACAGGACTGCAAAATTATTGTGCACCTATTTCCCTATAAACTGTGCACTGCATTTCACGCCTTTAAATAATAATTTTAATAATAATAGTAATTTTAAAAAGAAACCTTTTTTTTTTAATATAAAAAAACAATGTATAAGAGTGTATAGCTCAACCTACAGCCCGTGCCTCGTATTGAGGCTATTCCCCGCGGTGCGAGCAGCGCGCCGTCAAGTGCTTGATCCTGACCTTGAGGCCCGGCGCAGCCTCTCATCTGCTCGGGACGGGGCTACTATTCATTCCATGGAAATGACAGGCGGCGGGGCCGCGCAAACCCACTCGGTCATCGGCACCGTGTGCACGTTGTGAAGTAATGACAGGCCGTAAGACAGCCGACTGTCTTTTTTGTTTTACGGACCTGAAAGGAGAGACCATTTTCTCTCTCTCTCTCGCCTCCTTTCTCTCTCTCTCTCGCCTCCTTTCTCTCTTTTTTTCTTTTCTTTCTGGAAAAGCAACACAGACGCAGGCTTTATGCCGAGGACAGATATTTCATTAAAGCGGTGAAGGTTGCGCTTAGGTTAAACGGAAATGTCCAGAAAGGCATTGACTATCTGCGTTTGTTTAAGAGGCTTATTTTTTCATTATCACATTTGGTCTCGTGGAGCGCAGACTTTTTCTATGCAAGAGGAGAAGCTTTGTGTGAGAGCGGTGCATGTGACGCTCCAGGAAATACGAGCAACGGGGCTGGTGTTATTTCTCAACGGCTGTCTGTGTAACACAAATCCAGCCTTCACGTGGCTGCACGCACATTCGTATCTACACTGTGGCTTTAAAAAAAATATATATCTTTAACCCAAGCACGCACACGGTTTTCAGTTCCGTCAGATGTGTCTGTTGTGGGAGCAGGGCTGTGGCCTCGGGGAGCTGTTGGGGGATGGGAGCGCTGGGGCAGGGAGGAGCTGCGCCGAGGGGCCCCGCAACAGGCTGATTAATGGGCCCCGGGGTCACGGCAATAAAAGTGGCGTGCCAGCGGCGCGGCAGCGAGGCTCAGGGGCGTTTCTCTGCGATGATCGAGGAGCCAAGTTTCCCTGCTGCTCTCAGCACCGCCGGGGATTCACTTTTACTATTTAAAGGCAGCCCCCCCTTTCCCTCCAACACACACACACACACACACACACACACACACACACACACCTCATTCCTGCAGACATGTCCACTCTAACAAGTCGTCAATGAACTTAAATATTCCCCTTTTTTAAATACAATCTGCCATGTGGGAGCAGTCATTTCACCTTTTCCCCTTGTTGTTGTTGTTGTTTTTTTTTTTTTTTTTTTACCAGTTTGAGGATTTTGAAACTGCCTCTTGAATTTAGCCAGATCACTTTATGGTATTAAGAAGCCACTCAGCAAGGCTCACACGTGTTCAGTGATCTGTGTTGCCATTTAGACAACAATATTTCATGAAAACTATGCATGGTTTTCAGTGTGATATCCTTCACTCAGTAATGCAAAGTATTGTCACAAAGTAGATTCCTAAACTGACACCATAACATAAAATGAAAAAAAATGTGTTAGGTTTAGAGCGAGCCCAATGTGTGTCATTAAAAGTCAACATGGACAAAGACTTATCTTTGTATCTTTTAATCTAATAAAGTTGTAAGATCCAGCCCTGATCGGCAACCCGCTGATAAAAGAAACCGATTAAATGTCAGAGACCAATTATTAAATCTCCTAAAATGTTGCACTAATGAATAAATGATACCGATCTTCTTGTGATTTATTCAATATCTCTTAAACATAGAATAACTGCTCTGTTATGCTCCAGTGCTTTAAAGAAATTCAAATATGCACAACACTTTTACAAATAAGACATTTCACACAAAGGGTTGACTTATTGTCATTACTCTTGTGATCCAAAAAATAAAAACACAACCTCTAAGAAACACTATTATCACCTCAGGGGTCATATTATTCATCATCTTTATACTTCTCCTTACATTGCTCCTTCTCAAACTGAGTCTATATTCATGTCAACTCAACACAGTTGTCTCCTCCCTCTTGCATACTATACTTCTGCGCATTTTCTTTGGTGTGAGAGTTTGTTGATCCATGGCTCTGCGTTGGCGGGCGGCAAATGGTCTCCCACCGAAGTGGTCTCTGATGTATAATCTTCCCTCGCTCCGCTGGCTGAGGCAGCCGAGAGAGAGGGTCAGAGAGGGCACGGAAAAAACAGTGTGTGGGGAACGTGACTGAATAGACGCAGCCCCACAATGCACGCCTAGCCCACGGGGTGGGCAGGATGGGGCTCAGGGTAGGGTAGGGGGGTGGCTGAGGGGTGTTGACGGATGGGAGGGCAGCCCAGCCCACACAGTGCTTTCATCTTTTGTGTGTGTGTGTGTGTGTGAGTGTGAGAGAGAGAGAGAGAGGGTTACAATGCAGTTACCTTTCCTTTCTTTCCACTCGTAATCTAAATGTTGTCCCAGAAATGAAAGACTGCAATCTTTAATCTAATTTCTCTTTGGGAAATTTTATCAACTGACATTTTTACCCCGTCAATTTTTTTGGCAGTGGGGTTACACCAAAGCTGTGGTGTGTGTGCGTCAGAGCCAAGACACTGACTGCTAACTGTTTGCTCATCTCCACAGGGCAACATCTGTTCGTGATGTTGATGCTGAGACGCAAACCAACCTGGAACTAAGACAAGGGAACCACATCACACGAAACATGGCAAGTCCCCGCACTCGTCCTAAGTACTGTTTACACTCATTTGTCGCGTTAGTCATTATTACCTGGAAACAACTGATTCACTATGTGCATGCACTAAAAAAACCTAAAACATTACGCCATTGTTTTGTGTGTGCTTTGTTTTAGCAGTAATTGTTTCAAAGTTTGTGCTTTCAGTGTGATATTTTCCAAATGTTCTTCTGAGGGATCTGAGTCACATTTACTTTTCTGGCATCCCTTTTTTGCCTCAGGTGGATGCAAGGTTGACGCCCCTGGCAGCAATGGGGCTGGATCGAGGCACTTTGATGCACGAAGGTCTTCGTCTCCATGGTGGGGTTGTATACCCAGGCATCAGAGCACTGCCAGTGGAGAAGAGCCGAGAGACGTCCTCCCTCCCCCTCACTTATAACAGGGATGGTCTCCCAGAGCTCATCTACAAGCCTGACGGCCCCTTGGACAATCGTAAGCCAACTAATGGATACCTGGGCCTGTACAAGGGCACTCCAGGTCTCCACAAGCCTGCGCTGGTTCATGGAGCTGAAGGTCTAGGCTTGGAACGCAGATTGGGGCCTGGAGAAAAGGCATCTGAACTGGCCTTGGCAGGCGCTGGTGGCAGCTATCTCCGCCTGCCTTGGCTCAGCCCCTACCCTGAAGCCAGCATGTACCCCTTTATGGACACATCCAAGTACGCAGCTCTAAACATGTACAAAGCCTCCTTGCTCGGCCAACCCAACCCCTATCTTGCCCAGCACCTGGCATACCCGTCTCTGTGTGCATCCCAGGGGGGCAATGTTAACCCTGCTGCTGCCGTGTCCGCTGCTGAGAGGCTATACTATATGCCCACCTATTCTTCTTCCCCCATCTCTTCTCCCTTGGTGGCACCACCTATGAGGATTCCTGCAGTGACAGTCGCCCCCACATCAATGGTCCATTGCCAGGACAAGGGGCTTGGTGTTGCCCCTCAGTTTGCACAGCAGCTTCATCAACCTTCCCCTCATGCTCAGCATCATCAGGCTGCCATAGACAGGGACCGGTCCCCTAGCAGGAGCAGCAGACCAGGCAGACCTCCCTCTAGGAAGGGCTCTAGCAACAACAATAATACCGGTAGCTCTAACACTAGTGCCACCAATAGTGGTAATAATAATAGTCTGCCTACTGATTCTTCTCCTCATGCATCTTCTCGCCTTCCCCAGCCTCCCCCTCCTGCCCTTATTGACAACTCACTGGATTTACAACGCCCAGTTGCTAGAATAGGACACCCACCCACCTCCTCCTCCTCTTCAATATCTGCCACATCCTCATCCACACAGTCCATTCCTCATCCATTCTCAGTAAGCAGCATGGCATCAGAGCAGCCCTCTCCTGCCCGGCCCAGCCCCCATAAATCTAGGCCAAGAGATGGGGCACCTGAGCACAGAAATGCAGGGGTTGAGAGGAGACCCAGCAGGTCACCCTCCAAACCCAATTTTGAGAGGACAGCTCACCAACCCCAAGCAACCAAAGACTCGGCAGAGAAGCCCTTGGATTTGTCTGGAAGAATCCTGGAGTTTGGGTTGCCTCCCAATGGATTCACAGTTAAGATGGACACTTTAGCATCTAGTGCACGTTATGGACTGCCCCCTAGCCGAGAGCACCTGAAGGACAAAAACCTGTCACTCTCTCCTTCCTCCCACCCACACTCTGTGGTCAGCAGCACTTCTTCAAAGGTCCCAGAAAGACCAGAAATGATAAGCACTTTACACTCCTCCTGGGTTGTACCTAGCCCGTCTACATCCCGTACACAGCACACACCAGGCTTGCCCCCCTCCCCAAGGCCTAACACAGACCTGGGCCTTTCTCAAGCCAAAGGCTCCTCACCATCTGTCATCAAACACAAGGGTCTAGAGAGAGTAATTCCTCAGCAGCGTAGCTCATCCTGTCCAAGGACAGGGGAGCCCAACCATAATGTGTCCTCCACTCAACACTCATCTATGGTCAGCTCCAGGGCTCTTTCTCCCAAGCCCAATGGCGAGTGGATCAAACATAGCCCTAGCCATTCAGAACACCCAAGCCACCACAGAGAGGGAACAGAGAAGTCCTCCCACACCACTAAGAGAGGTGAAACAACTCCAGAACTGCCATCATACAAGAGGCCCTGTTTAGAAAATGGTCACACTCCTGGCCACCTTTACCTTCCTCAAAGTGACGCTTACCTGAACCACAGTTTGGCCTATGCCAATAGATACCTGCACTACCCCATCCCTGATGGCATGCCGCTACACTCCCTGCCAATTGCAGGAAAAGGCCCAGTCTACCCTCACCCAGTATTGCTGGGCAGCAACAGCCTTTACCCAACCCACTTGGCAGCAAAACACTCTTTACCCTACCACAACCTCCCAGCTTGTCCAGGAGGGGAATACCTCACTTATAACTCGCAGGAGATGGCCCATCCCCTGATGCAAACGCACTTAGACAAGCTGGCAGAAAGGGGAGATGCAACCTTGAAGCCCCGGGTTGTCGAAGAATGCGGGAGCCACAGAGATCACAGCATTGGGAAAGAGATAGGCGAAGGAAGCCAAATTAAGTCTGATAGAGAAGCAGGAGCACAAGGACACAGTGGCAATCAAAGCAAGCCCCCCTCTTCTTTTGTAACATCCAGAGAAAAGATTGTCTGCATTGACCTTGTACACTCAGACACAGATATTGAGTCTACCCCAACAGTCCACAAACAGCCCTCTGCTGAGACCAGCAGCAAGGTTAACCAAAATGAATGTTGTCATAGTAACCAAAATCTGACAAAGACTGAGTACGAGCCAAAACACCAACACCGCCTTTCCCATCCTTATCCCATCCACTCCGGACACAGCCCCACCCTGAAGTCCAATCACACCGATAGACAGCAAGAAACTCCCTTTGGGAAACCAAAGGCTCTTCAGGACACGGGCTGTCCTGGGGTTACCTCCAGCACGTCCCCGACTTCCCCAGCGCCGTTCGGCCATGCTGAGGAGAGCCCGGAGGAGCGGAGCCCCAGCCCAGACCCCGACGACCAAGACCAGAGCACCTTGCGCTGTGCCCGCACATCTGGGGAGCGCAGCTCTGGTAAGGACAAACGGGACAGAGACTGCCGAGCTCTTCACTTCTCTCAGCATTGCACCGATGTGGTGAAGGAGGAGAGAGCATGTAAGGGGGAGACTGAAAAAGAAGACAGCATTGTTGACCTAGGGGAGTCTCAAGGCGAAGGGGATTATTACGACGACGATGACGACGACTACGAAGATAGCCTGACGTCACCGAAAGGCTCTCGTAGATCCAGTCTGGCCAAAAGGATCGCTAACTCCTCCGGCTACGTTGGCGACCGCTTTAAATGTGTTACCACTGAGCTGTATGCTGACTCCAGCAAGCTGAGCCGTGAACAGAGAGCCCTGCAGGTAAGGCCGTTAACACTTGTGTGTGTGTGTTTGTTTGTTTGTTTGTTTGTTTGTTTGTTTGTTTGTTTGTTTGTTTGTGTGTGTGTGTCTATGTATATACAATACAGTACAGGGTATATTGGGCTAAAGTTAGGGGTGGGCTTGAAAGAGGTCATAATGATCAATGTTTCTTGTGTGCAGACTTTTCAAACATACCTTCAGTTCTGACATCCACTCAGGAATACACCGCCCCACAAGGGCCACTGTCTTTATTCCCTTGCTGGTAAAGAACTGCCCGTAGAGCAAACCCTGCATGAAATTGGCCCACTCCATATTAACAACGCAGTACAGTATATAATACAGTATAATAATATAAATGCTGTCATGCCACTGTCCTGGCCATAGGCTTGACCTTCCCCTCGATTAAATTGTCTTAGAGAGCTGGTGTAAGGCCAGTTGAGGCCCTCTATCGGGGGAGCAGTTCAAAGGTTAACCAGGGCTGCCATCTCTGTATGTTGATTAGCGAGCAGTCATTGTAAAGGTTATTTCCGTGCGTGCTTGTTTGTGTGTCCATACGTGCTTGTCCTTGTGTGACTGCCTTGGGGCTAAAGCATGTGTTAGTGCTGACTGGTGCTATAGAGCCGTGTACTGTAGTTTCAGAGCGTGACTGTGGCAGCCTCACAGTTCACACTGCCTTCGGCTATGCTTAACCCCGAGGTGAGGGGCAGCGGAGGGCTTGCAGCCTGCTTTAAAAACCAGCAGCTGCCCTCTTTGGGGTTCCTCTTAAGCTTTCTGCATGCCCCCCCACCCGCCAGTGGCTATCCTCCCCTAACCCTCCTCCCCCTGATGGCCAACGCTGCCCTGCTTGGTTGCTGTCCAAGGACATAGTTTTCCTCACCCCGTTGGCTAAAAGACCCTCTCCCCTGACACACATCATGTTACATCTCTAAACGCACCACTACAGCAACGTCCCCTACGCTCGGCCATCATGCTCTAACATTCTGATACGTACGCACTTCATTTTTAGAACCCTATGCTACATTATCCACACGCTCTGAGGCGGATATCCTAATGGGTTGCACATGTCTATCTATGTTGTGAATGCGTCTTAGAAAACTGTGGTTTTGTCTGTGTCATGCTTGTCAATGCACAGCTGCAACACAAAGCTATCAAACGCTCTATTTCTGGACATGTACAAAATAAGATGTGGAAGTCTATTTGGGATAAAATAAATAAAAAAGAAACCAGACTTCTCAAACTGAATCAACGTTATCAATCACGCTCAACATTAAAATATTGTTTTGATTCTCTTTTTCCAAATTTGTCACTTGTGCAGTTCAGAAATCATTTGATAGTTTTGATGCAGCGTTAATCGACCTGTTGAGTCACTTTAATTTTATTGTGTCATTTTGTGGGATTGTGGCTGCCTATTGTGTGTTAATAGAAACATGTGGAGAAACATAACATAAAGTCATTAAAAAAAGATGAAATGATGGACAGATATATTGAGCCCCCCCATTCTAATTGCTTAGATGGAAGTCATATCACGAGAGGGGAGTAATATAAGTCAACCTGCAGCTAACTGGGAGGTCAGTTCTTTACATTTCTTATCACATCTGCCTCTGACGGGCTCTGTCTCCTTTGTACTCTGTATCGCTGCACATTCCTTTTTCTCCCCACTCCCTTCTTTCCTCTTTTTCCTCTCCTCTCTCTGCCTCAGGGCTTAGATGTATATGTTTCCTAGCCATGTTTATGTTTCAGGAAGGGAGATGCCAGGATTTAAGCCCCAGAGCGCATGGACTCACAGTGGCTGCAGTAGTCTAATCTGTGTCTTTATGCCATGCCTGTTATTTATCTGTCTACCTTTTTGTCCTGTGTGCGTTTTGTGTGTGTGGGTTTAATTTCCTTGGCATTTTTCTTTTGATTATTTTTTTTTTTAAGACGATGTGATTTCTGACGCAATTATTTTTTTTGCTTCTGTAGCTGTTGAGGCCAGATTGAGGCTTAGAGAGGTGTGTGTGTGCAGCGTGGGCAGACGATGAGTGGGTTTCATGGGTTTTTCTCTGCATTTTTGTGTGTGTGTGTGTGTGTGTGTCTGTGCGTGTGTGTGTGTGTGTGTGTGTGTGTGTGTGTGTGTGCGCGCACAGCGGGCAATGATGCGGTTCTCGGAGCTGGAGCTGAAGGAGAAGGAGGGCGGCGGTGTGTGCGTGTCTGCCTCGGCAGCGGCAGCAGGACGGGAGCTGGCTGACGGCCAGCTTAGAGAGCGAGTGCTGGAACACTGCCAACACACCACCAGGCAGGGAGAGAGGGAGGGTGAGTAACCCAGCACCACACGTGCACGCGCAATGCACACGCACACACACGTAATGCACGCACACACACACACTTACTCAGCCACTCTGCAAATGAACGCTCAGAAAGGAACACACAAACAATAGGCGCGCGTACACGCTCACATGCACTTGCAGCAAACGCTGAGGCAAGACCGGGTCACTCTAAAAAAAGACAAGCGCTTCCACACACACACACACACACACACACACAAGCTGGCAGTGAGCGACCGAGCCGGCAAGAGAGACGGAGAGGGGGAGTTTTATTTTCAAGAAGTCTTTTGTGCTTATCTGCGCGAAGAGACGATCGAGAGGAGGGGAGGAGGGCCAGAGATTGCGTGAGAGAGAGTGAGGGGGGGAGGTAGTCGGGGGTGAAAGCGGATGGGAGAGCGCAACGGAAAGAGAGCGAGTGGGGGGTGGAGGGAGGAAGGGGAGAAGGGAGAGTTGCGTTGGCTGGGAGCCCAGCTGTGTGTTGGAGCGAGGCCGCGGCTGACGTGTGAGCCTAATTATGGCACGTAGAGAGACGGAGAGGGAGTGGGGAGGAGGTGGGGTGGGGGGGGGAGTCACGCTCAGTGTGAGAAGGGCGTGGTGCGGTCATGCCGTGGGGGAGGTGGGGGGTGTAGGGGGGATGGGAGTCGCCATGTGCAGCGTGTGCGCAGGATGTATCCTCGCCTCCTCGCTGGAAGTGTGAGCGCGGCGGCACTGAACCGTCGGCCCGTTGGCTCGGCTCACATCAGATTAAAAAGTCTTTACCCCATCAAAGTTTTACTGCCTGTCTTTAAAGCGGAATAAAAGCTGGCTGCTGTTTAACTGGCATTCTCCCTCTGTCAACCCCCCCACCCCGTCTCGCCCCCTCCCTGTGTTTCCCTGCTCTCCGTCTGTCTGTCTGGTGGTCTGTCTCCCTCGCATCCTGCCCCCTCCGCCTCCCTTAGGTGTCCGTCCGGCATACGCCAACAGAGTGCCAGTCCTCCAGAGGTGCGGGGCCCTGAGCGAGCCCTGCCTGTCCCCTCGAGAGGGGGCCCGTCAAGGCGAGCTGAACGACGGGGCCAGGGCGGTGAAGAGGGAGCCAGAAGGGGGTCATTGTTTGCCCCCCACTTTGACACCGGCGAAAGGGTACCCGGAGGCCGGCGCCGGCTTCGGAGCCAACAGGAAACGGCAGCTTGGCCTCAAGGCCGAGCTGGAGGACACGGAGTGGGTGGAAGGGGACAGGGTGTCCTACCCGGAGAAAAGAGCCAAGCTTTCTACGGGTAAGAATATCTTGAACACGCATCATCGCCCACATGCAACTTCCATTCCCCCCTCACCACCGTTCTTTCATTTCTGCTTTCCGTGCATCTCTCTAATTCTGCCCACTCTTTCCCCTTCATCCTGTGTTATGCTGATCACTGTCTCATCCCTCATTCTTAAAAAAAAGTTATATTCCTTTTGTCGCTTCCTCTTTCCCAATCAATTCCACCTTCAACCTGCTCCATCAACCCCCCGCTCTTTTCCCCTCTGTCCCATCTTTCGCTCTGTGTGGCAGCCAGCTCAGAGAAGTGTTTAATCCTGCCTTTGAGCGGAGAACGAGAGAAGCGAGGGAGAGGGACAGCCATTCTCTCTCTCTCTCTCTCTCTCTCTCTCTCTCTCTCTCTCTCTCTCTCTCTCTCTCTCTCTTTCAGCTCCGCCGTTCCTCCGCCGCGCTTACCCACCCTCTTCAAAGCTGCTCTTTTCATCTCCGTTTCTTTTTTTCTTTTTTTTCCCCTCATCTGTTTGGGTTTCCTTTTTTTTCTTTTTTCTTTTACTGGCATGCGGTATCGTGCTCGCTTTCCCCGGCCCTGGCAGACGAGTCAAATACCCGTCCCCCGTGAATTTCAAGGGGGAGAAGTCTCCCTCTGCTTCTCCAGTCGTTATTGCTTTGTGTCTCCGCCCGGTTCTTGACTTCTCTTCCCCTTTTTGCTCCGCAATCTGTCTGCCTGCCTGCCTCGCGTCCCGCTCGCTGCCTCTCTGCGGTAGACATCGGGCTCAGGGGGGCTTCACAAGCCATACGAATGTCGTGATTAATGGCCTTTGTTCTTGGTGCTCAGTTGTCGGAGGGTCGGTAGGTCTTTACGTACGATAGTGCGCTGCAGAAGGTGAGAGGGAAGACCTACTTTGAATAGAAGCTGTAAGGGTTCAAGCTTCCCCACAATGCATCGCTGATTAGGGTTTTCATGACCTTTCTGTAACTGAAGGATGAGAGGTATCTTCCATCATGAGATGGCAAACAATGCAACATTCTGCGTTTGTTCTCTGCAGATGAGCGTGAGCAGACTGGCCCCGACGACGAAGACGACGACGAGGTTCGGAAGCTCAAGGTCTGCATTGAGCTGAAGGGACTGCGGCTCAGCAAGCCCGCTGCCGGCGCAGCCTCCCCCGACGGGCCCCTGATCAAACAGGAGAGGGCGTGGCCCCAGCAGCCTCGTTTGGTGGCCCCGGTCCAGAGCCAGCGGGAACGCAAGATCCGGCCCGGGGAGCCGGAGGACAGGGCGGCCTCGGCGCACAGAGCCGAGATCAACAGGAAGTGGGGCTGCGAGAAGCTGCTTAATGGTAAGAATGAGCCGTCAGCACTGCAAACCGCCCTGCTGCAGTTCATCTAGGGTAACGGAAATCTATCTTTGGCTCACGTTTCACTTTCTGACTTTCTGGGGGGGGGGGATTTCCCGTGAGCCTTCTGGGGGAGAGGACGGAGGAAGTGAGGTAGAGTATACTTCCTCCTGCCAGAGGAAAGGCTGGTATCACAAACGGAGGAATTACCCCCCCCCCCCTCTCTTTTTTGGTGGGGGGTGCTTTTTGTTGAGCTGGTCTTCAGCGGGCTCCGTGCAAACGATGAAAGTGAATGAGGGAAGTGGCTGGTGGAGATATGCGTGGGCCGGTGTGACTAATGTGTGATCAATGATTATTCTATCTCTCTTTTCCCCCCTCAAGACCAGTTACAGAGAAAGGGGGGGGTGGTGTGTGTGTGTGTGCGTGTGCGTGTGTGTGTGTGTGAACTTATTAAAACCAGGGCTTTCCCTTGTTCAAGTGCCCAAAATGAGACAGAGGGAGGCACAGACGAAGAGAGAATAAAAGAGCAGGAGAGAGATTAAAGGAAGTGAATAAAGCAGGGGAGATTTTGGTTTTATGTTTCCTGCAGAAACCACAGGTTTGATTGGCCACTGATTTTTTTTCTTCTTTTTTTTTCCCTATTACCTTTTTTAGATAACATCACCCTGGCAACAGCCGTGTTTTTACAATGATTGTGGTTGATCCACAGTGTCTGTCAGGGCTGTGGTCTTTTCTTCTTTATTTTTTTTCCAGGACTCCACTAATCGGACAGAACGCATTCATCACTGTTAAGAATCTCGCATTCTAAAAGGTTTCTATTGGTACAGATATGTAATTCCACTTTCCTCTTGTTGGTTCTCAGCCGAGCACTGGTTTCATAGAGCGTTCATGCTAAAGGTCCCGGTGTAGCACAGACCAGACCTCGACCACGGTCCCGAGGAGTTAGAAATGCTCCTATGGAGGAAACGTATTTCCTGTTGAGCTATTAAACAGCATTTTGACATTGTGGTTTCAAGGGCAGGTGTATTTTTCGTGTAAATATGTATTATTAGAGGATGGTACTAGACAGTGCTGCATTTGTTTAAGGAGATTACTCATAGCAGTGTCCTTTCTGCATTGGGATGTTTATAAGAGTGAGTGTGAATGTGAGAGTGTGTGTGTGTGTGTGTGTGTGTGTTCTTTTGGTGTTTTTTTTGCAATTTTCTTTTTTTTTCTGAGCGAGCAGGCATGCTGCGCTCCCAGACAGCTCTGTGCGCTCATTAATAAACCAACAGAGGGTGAGAGATGGCCTTGCAATACCTTCCCATCCTCCCCTTCTACTGAGCTCTCACACTATCAGCCTCTCACTCTGCCAACCCCCCTTCCCCCCACCCCCTTTTTTTTGCTCCAGGAGTAGCTACTTCTCCCCTCCCCCCCAGCCAGCTGAAGGACAGAGCGCACCCGCCGGGCCCCTTCTTAGGTGACCGCGGCCTCAAGGAGCCCAGGAGGGGCCCCCCCTCTCCAGCCCCGGAGTCGTGCGTGGGAGGCCCCCCTTGTGTCAAGCCCCGTCGCCATAGTGACACGGACAAACCCAAGGGCAAGCGGCCGTGCAAGACCAAGCACACCAGTCAGAGGGAGCGGGAGCGAGAGAAGAGGAAAGAGGCCACACCTAGCAGCCCGGGTCCGCGCTGCGCGGCTGATCTGGGAGCGGCGGAAGATGACAAGGTGAGCGCTGATAGGGCGCCTGGCTGCGGTAACGGGCGGCGGGTTGTTTGCAGCAGCGGCGTCTGTTTCAGTATGCCTGTCGGCGCCTCTGATTATGCAGCTGGGAGAGGGAGGGAGGGCGGGAGGAAGGAAGTATGTTTACAATGTTTAGAGGGCTGCTGGAGCTTTGACCTCCTCGTGCCCTTATCGACTCCCTGCGGAGCCCCTGCACGCACGCACGTGCGTTTGTCTCTGGCCCTTAATTGTCGGAACGTGTGTCATCGACGCCATTTTTGTGCGCGCGAGTGTGCGTGCCGAAGGCCGCGAGTGTCTGCGTGTTTGCGAGCATTCCTGACATAACAACAAAACCCCGGAGCAATTATACGTCGCACTCAGCGCCGAGCACACAAGGCCACACAGCCACACACACACACACACACACACACACACACACACACACACACACACACACACACAGAGCGAAGAATGTGGCAGCCGTGGTGGAGCGTATGAAGCGCTCGAGTTCAAACGAGAGGAAAAAAAGAGCATGGGGAAAATTTGAGGGGAAAAAAAAGAAGGCTAGTTGTTTTCCGCCTGCGCTGCTCTCCTCCCCTGCTCCTCCTCAGCCTGACAGCTGCTCCGACATGGAATTCCACTGAGAGGACACACACACACACACACACACACACAAGCGCGGGCGCGCACACACACTCCCTCTCTCGTGTGTTGCGCTCCGAGGGCTCTGTTGTTTTAGCGGTCAAAGAAAAGTGGCGTGCCAACCTGCAGTGTTTTGGGGCGGGCGCAGCCGGTGTGAAAGCTCCTGGTGATGCATAGCAGGTCGTCCATACCAATAATCACACATCGACATATAGGTTGTCAATAAGGCTTTAAGTGGGTGGTGGTATGAAAGAGAAGTAATGGCTTTTTGGAGCTTGATTAAAAATATGATGATGTAATTTTTTTGGGGCTTCAAATGGCACAATGTCAAATACTTTTAGCAATTTTTTATTTGCCACTTCATTATTTTGTCAAAAACCTATAATATGCACATACACACAACTGTGTGTGTGTGTGTATAATCTCATCCACGTGCCCTTGAGTGTGTCCATATGTGCGTGTGAATCTGCCCAGCCTGCTATGTGGCTGTAACTCTCTCTCTCTCTCTCTCTCTCTCTCTCTCTCTCTCTCTCTCTCTCTCTCTCTCTCTCTCTCTCTCTCTCTCTCTCTCTCTCTCTCTCTCTCTCTCTCTCTCTCTCTCTCTCTCTCTCTCTCTCTCTCTCTCTCTCTCTCTCTCTCTCTCTCTCCTCAGCTGAGTGAGCAGCACAGCGCTCCAGGGAAGGGAGCCGCCTCCCCTAATCATTACCCCTGCTCTCCAGTCAAGCCCTGCTCCCCCGCCGCGCTCTGTCCGCCGACCCTGCTGCCCCAGGCGAACGGCAGGGCGTGCTGTGTCCTGCCGGAGGAGGTGTCGGCGGCAGCAGCGGCGGCGGCGGGGCTGTACAGGGCCCCCCCTGCAGAGGCCCCCTCGGTGCGTCCCATCCCGCCAGAGGCCCGCCGGCTGATCGTGAACAAGAACGCCGGCGAGACTCTGCTCCAGAGAGCCGCGCGGCTGGGCTACGAGGTAATGGGCTCCGCGCAAAGTCGTCCTCCCGCCTCATCGCTGTCTCTCTTCACACTTACACACATCCACGCTCTCTCTTCTTCTTAAATTGAGCTCATTTTCTCCCCCCACTTTGTTCCTGTCTGTGACTCTGGCAGACCCGGCTCTTCTTTTTCTTTTCTTTTCTCAAAATTGTCTTTCTCCATCTCATCCTTCTCTTGCATCTGTCCTGTTCTTCCTCTTTCTAGCTCACTCTTTTGCTTTTTGCATCATTTCCTTCTAGCTCACTCTTTTTCTTCTCTCCATACTCCATCTTTTTTTTGCTCCTCTTGCCCGCTTCTCTCTTTCTCTCTCTCAGGTTTCCGTTCCCCCCCTTCCCCCGCTCTTTCCTCTCAGCACTCTCTTTCTCTTCCTCTCTTTGTGACTCAGATTGTCGTTGGCACCCCTCCTCCTCCTCCTCCCCGCTAGCGCGCGCACACACACACACACACACACACACACACACACACACACACACACACACACACACACACTCCCCTCGCCTCCCCTCTTGCCTCGCTCCGCTCTCACATCTCATTAATTTTCCGTGAGGCGAAGTGTGACACACACACACACACACACACACACACTCACACACACACACACACACATGCACGCACACAAGCACGTGCGTGCGCAGACAGCATGAGGGATCGCTGGGATCATTATACGGAGACTGATGCTCGCTGCCTCTCTAGCATCGGGAGTTTTTTCTTTTTTTTTCTCCTTTCTTTTTTCTTTTTTTTTCTCCTTTCTTTGTGTGTAGCTGCCGATCGTTCGCTCCTAAACCGGATCCTCTCATTCTCCGCACATACACGACAAGAACGAGGCTGGCGCGTAT
The DNA here is from genome assembly GCA_023566465.1 of Cottus gobio. Classification (NCBI taxonomy): domain Eukaryota; kingdom Metazoa; phylum Chordata; class Actinopteri; order Perciformes; family Cottidae; genus Cottus; species Cottus gobio. The sequence continues at coordinate 18,667,499 of CM042227.1, read as the reverse complement.
TCTACTGAATCTCTCAGCTCCCATAGCTCTGAAAGCTTTTAATTAAAGTTGGATGGCCTGCTGCCTCGCTCCCCCTCATCCCCTGGTGTTTGTGAGCCTAACCCCCCACCGCCCCCCTTCCTTGTTGACAGATTTTACAAATTGATTTATTGATCCAAGTGGTTTTTATGCCACTTGAGCTGCAGATTGTGTGTGTGTGTGTGTGTGTGTGTGTGTGTGTGTGTGTGTGTGTGTGTGTGTGTGTGTGTGTGTGTGTGTGTGTGTGTGTGTGTGTGTGTGTGTGTGTGTGTGTGTGTGTGTGTGTGTGTGTGTGTGTGTGTGTGTGTGTGTGTGTGTGTGTGTGTGTGTGTGTGTGTGTGTGTGTGTGTGTGTGTGTGTTTTTGATTTTTATCACCAGCAGAGGTATCTTCACAGAACTGTAAATAGGTGTGGGTATCTTTTTGTAACTCATTAACCGCTTGCTTTATGGTCGCGTGTGTTTGTCGTACACATTTATGGTGATTAGGTGTGTGCGTGCGCGCGCGTGTGTCCGTGATTACGTGCGAATACGTGAGTGAGAGAGAGCAAGAGTGTGAATGAGAGGTAAGCACTGGGAGTATAATCGCGTTCTAATGGCCCTCTAATGTGCCGTGGTGACTGTGGTTAGCAGTGGCGGCGGCTGTTTTTCTCCCTCGCTCACGCACGCACGCACACACGCACGCCCACACACACGGCCGCACACGCACAGGGTGCAGCGCAGCAGCAGCAGGGTTCAGTCAGCCGTGCTGGAGAGAAGCTGGCTCGTCTCTCTGATTTATGCGTCTCTCTCGAACGTTTTTTCCCCTCCCTCCTCCCTCCTCCCTCCCTTTAATTTTTTTTTTCGTACCCCCTTCGCATTTTCCCTTCCTGCGCTCCGCGTGTGGAGAGGGGAGGAGGGAGGAGAAAACCTGAGACTACACAAACAAGGCGCTGACCGCTGCGCAAACAACACCCCCCACCCCCACATCCCTCCCTCCCTTTCTTTCTCTCTCTCTCTCTCTCTCTCTCTCTCTCTCTCCCTCTCAGGAAGCTCGTCTCTCACTGCCTGTGTGTGATAAGCCTGGGGCAGACCCCTGGGGCACGCACACACACGCACGCACACACACACACACACACACGCACACGCACGCACAATGACGTGCCCAGAGAGACACACCAATGTATACATACCGCCCCACGCACACACACACACACACACACGCACGCACAATGATGTGCCCAGAGACACACCAATTTATGCATACCGCCCCACACACACACGCCTGTAGACGCACAGAGCGCTTGTCTCGCGCTGGTGTTTTAGCGCCGCAAGCTCCGGGCTTATCACACACAGGCAGAGAGATATGAGGGCCTGCGAGACCGAGGCACGCACACACAGCTCACATGCTGATTACAAGCGCGCGCGCACACGCACACACACACACACAGCTCACATGCTGATTACAAGCGCGCGCGCACACGCACACACACACACACACACACACACACATCTCACATGCTGATTACAAGCGCACACATGCACAGAGAAACACCCTTTATGACCCAATAAGCACAGGCATCCTGACGTGTTTTCCTCCATATGCTGCACACAGCGACGGCTCTCCGCACTCGCTGCTGCGCTGTCGCCCACAGACACGGGCCCGCACATGCAAATTCCGAATCGCACACACGTACACACACTCGGCTCACGTGCTCACCACACACACACACACGCTCACAGAAACGGTGGTTGTTACCGGTGTAAGCACATGCACAGGCTCCTTTTTTTTTGCATAGACCTGTACATGCTGAGCCCACCCCGTGCACGCACGCATGTAATTTAACACGCACTATTCTGCGCCGTTCCTGGTGCCCGGCCGACACCGTGCATATTTCATGTTCGTTTAGTTTCGTGATCCGTGCCTCTGCACATGAAAGCCCACTCTCTCTTTCTTCCTCCCCTCTCTCACCCCTTTTATTCTCTCTCTCTCTCTCTCTCTCTCTCTCTCTCTCTCTCTCTCTCTCTCTCTCTCTCTCTCTCTCTCTCTCTGTCTCTCTGTCTCTTCCTGTGTGTGTGTGTGTGCGTGTGCGTGCGTGCGCATTTGAAATGGTAATGAGGAGAAATTCTGCGGATGTCTTCATCCCTCTCCCCCTAGTGCCGGGCCCCTCTCGGCTCTGCCCATTGAAAGCTCAGATAAAGGTGCAATCTGTCATTTATTCTCCTCACATGAATCACGACTGATTTTCCTCCTCAAATCCGTGTATGATCCCAGCAAAGAGAGAAAAAAAACTAGATTACATTTCAAGTGCCCGGTCGGACCAGCATCTAGAATCGCAACACTTTTTGGAGAAAAATGGCGGCAATTAGTGGATTTGCTTTTTGATGCAATTTGCAATTTTGATGAACATTGACTCGCACATTTGCACTTTTGACCAATAGCAAACCACCCTGACAGTGCCAACCTTTGAGTGAACATAAAATAGAGCAATCGAGCTCCCAGATCGTCTGTAACCAACCCGTTCAGTTTAATTTGCATACAAATTCCCTTTATCCATTTTAACTTTATCTAGTTAGCGACCAAGTCATTTAACTGGTGGCAATTTTGTAGGTATTACTGTAGTGACCTGTCAATCAATCAAATGGAGCATAATTTACTAAATGAACATCATGCTGTATTGAAGACTTGAAACTAGATATTGGGACCATAAACTCATTTTAACAATGTTTACTGAAGGAATAAATCAAGAGAGAAGTAGAGTCATTTTCTCATAGATCAAACTTATTTTTGCAACCTTGAGGAGTCGCCCCCTGCTGGCCAGTAGAGATAATGCAAGTTTAAGATACTTCTGCATTGGTTTCACTGTCGGAATCGGAGGTTGCCGCCTGGTTGCATGTTAGCTGTTAGCTCGCCAAGCACAGCAACTAGCATTCTGGTTATCGGCTGAGACCGGAGGCGTTTATTGAGTATGAATACGATACGTGAAAACGGGTGATTGTTCTTCAGTTGGCTAATAGCGCGTGCATGCGTTAGTGTGAGATTAATTAACTCTATCTGACATCCCCAGAGGGCCACATTCCTCTTGTTACCCCAGCAGTGGTTCAACAGCAGGCTGGCTCTCTCCGATACAAAACACCCACACGCTTCACTTGCCTGGGCACGCACCAACGTCACCGCTCAGACTTTTGGCTCTTCATCGTACAGGGGAAGCCACTCAAGCATCACCTGCACATGTGTGCACACACACACACACACACACACACACACACACACACACCCACACTGTTGTATTTTAGGCGCATACAAGGCAGCGCTGCAAGGGGTTAAATGTCTGAGTGATGCATTGATTGCAGGCGAGCGCAGGGAAGCATTCTAGAGAGGGAGATTAGAGGACGGAGGGAAAGAGCGAGATGGGGAGAGGAGGGGGGAGCGGTGTCTCATTTTACTGCGGAGGAGTGTGTGTGTGTGTGTGTGTGTGTGTGTGTGTGTGTGTGGCGGGAAGCCGGGGCTCTCGTGCTAAGCTCCTCGCTCTCTCCCAGCGATATTAAACACGGCTTCGGAGGTTTAGCGCTACGCCTCCTCCACAGCCACACACATACACACACATATGCACACGCATATACACACGCGCACAAACGCACACACAAACCACACACACACATAGGCAAGCTGCATATCGACACTCTCTACCCGTCAGTCTCTGGAAACACTTGCTCTCAGTCACGCACGCACGCACGGAGGCAGGCACACACGCACACACACACACACACACACACACACACACACACACACACACACACACACAGAGCGAGCGAGTGGAATCCCCCAGAGGGGAGCTTCGGCACAGCGCTCCTGAATCTCTCTCCAGCAGGCAAGCAGAGTGTTGGCAGGGAGCGGAAACCAGTTGGAGCGCTGTCCCACTCCTCCTCTTCCCCCCCTCTTTTTTCTAGCACTTTTTCCTTGCTCACTTCTTTTCTCTTAATCCCTCTTTCCACCCCCCCACCCCACCCCCAAAGCTCGGTTGTCCTCCGTTCACTCCCATCACTAATACCCCCCACCCCACCCCCCCCCCCCCCCACACACACACACACACACACACACACACATACACACACTTCGCACTTCCAGCCCCCTAGACCCCCACCCTTTCATCTCGTATTACTATCAGCTGCAGCCCAGAGGACGGCCCCTGCAGATTTTGTCCACAGATTCATTAATCTGTCGGGAGGGGGGAGGGGGGAGGGGGGTGTTGCCTCTCACTTTCTGCCGTTCTTCCGCCCTCTCCGGCCCTCTTCTCATCCCTCCGTCATCAGCCTGTTCCCTCTCCCCCTCCGTTGCCTGCCTCTCCCTCCCTCCCTCTCCCCCTACCACCCTGTGCCGAGAGAGAGAGAGTGAGAGTGAGAGAGTGAGATAAATACTTGGACTAGACGGCAGGCTAGAATTAGCATAGAAATGGAAGTTTGGAGTCATTCCCCAGGTTCAGATGAGCAGCTTTCCTCCCCTCGGCACAGGACCGACTATGAGTGAGTGTGGACGTATGAGTCTTGCATGCCAGGCATATATATATATATATATATTATATTATATTATAAAGCGTTTCTGTTAATTTTTCCAAGCGTCTGCACACTAAGTTACAGATACAAACACCTTCCCGTAGTGTGGACACACATGTTTGACGCGGACAAGCCCCTTATCGACACACTGCTGGCCCGCTCCCTATCTCCCCGTCTCCTGTCCCTTTGGTGGCAGCAGACGCTGCTCCAGTCCAATAAAAACCAGTCCGACTACTTAGTGCTGGATGCCCAACTGTCACAGCCCGAGACCAGAGGAAGCGCTTCCAGCTCTCGAGCGCCTCCGTCCAATCTCTTTGTTCCGCTTCCATTCCGCTGTGCTCGGAGCCCAACAATCGTAACCGGCTGCCCGCAGTGGCGTCCGGGCCCAACCACGGCGCACACACACACACACACACACACATAGACACACTCGTGCGTGCACAAGCGGATTCTGGCAGGCGAGATGCAGTTGAGTCACACTTAGTCTCCTCACTGTGTTTTGGCGCCAGCTCAGGCACGATGAAGCGTGTGTGTGTGTGTGTGTCCGGCGCAGGAACACACTCACTTCCTCCTTTCCCTAATTTCTCTCCCACAGGACCTGTAAAAAAAGAAGGCCTGTTTGCGTATGTGTCTGCTCTGACTTGTGCATTTGGTCTCATATTGCTTGGGTTGTTGCCACACAAACACACGCACTAAACCCCTCTCTCCCTCTGCGTTGGCTGTCTCCCTTCAGGAGGTGGTGCTGTACTGTCTGGAGAACAGAGTATGCGAGGTGAATCACCGGGACTACGCCGGCTACTGCGCTCTCCACGAGGCGTGCGCCCGCGGCTGGCTCAGCATCGTCCAGCACCTGCTGGATTACGGAGCCGACATCAACTGCAGCGCACAGGACGGCACCAGGTAAACACACACACACACACACACACACACACACACACACAGTCCGCACAAACCGCCTGCTGGCATAACACAACTAATTTTTTTTCCTCCCCCCATGCATGTTCTAACAGGGCAAGCGACGCTTGAGATTGCTCATAGCAAAGAAATGTCTGGGATTGCTTTTATATTTGCTTGGCAGGAGCAGTGATTTGAGAGATTAGCTGCAGGTTTAAATGGGGAAGGCTAGTGCTTTCATTGCTGTGTTATTAAAAACGTACAGCAGGGGGTCTGTTCTAGGAAACAGGTCTTAACGGTGCATTGTGCAGCAGCTCATATTAAACCATTACCAGATTTTGCAACATTCACCATTGCAGAGGTTAGGCCTTTTGCCAATAGGAGCAATATTGGGGACGTGCAGCTGGAGTGATGTCTGCCGCGCTCCGGGAGATAAAGTGTTTTTTATGGAGAAAAAACAAATGTTGGCAGTGTTCAGGGTCGTGGTTAACGTGTAGCTCTTTGTGCGTCTATAGGCCGATTCACGACGCCGTGGAGAATGACCACCTGGACGTGGTGCGAGTCCTGCTGTCCTACGGCGCTGACCCCACCCTGGCCACATATTCTGGCCGGGGCCTGCTGAAGATGACCCACAGCGATGGCATGGAGCGCTTCCTCACAGGTGAGTTCCCAATCCGGTCACAGACAGTTCAGCCGGGGGTCTGGGGATACTGACGGTTTGATGAGTTGGATCAAATGTCATTTCCTGGCTCCAAAAGCAAGTGTGGCGCAGGACTTAGAAATAATGTTTGTCTATAAATATCCATGATTTAGAACAATAAACATCCAAGTACTCAGAAGCTCCAACTGCACATGCATTTTAATGGATAAGGCTGGTTTTGTCAAGTTTGAAGAAGAAAAAAAAACACTTTATTAGTGGACACAATACAATCTGTAAAATTCACCTTAGGTCACTAAAAAACCCAAACTCCTGGTCAGAAAGAATCAAAATTCAGAAAATATAATCTCTATTTTGTGGGGGGGATAATCTAAACATCTAGTTGAAAAGACTGCATGTTTTGTTTCCTGAAACGCACAATACACTAATGGAGTTAAAAACTATTTAAACTATTTTGCAACCAGTGCAGTCGCTAAAAGCCTCCTCCCTCGTGCAGACAAAGTGGACCGTGGAGGCCAGGAAATTTGATTTTTATTGCGCATTTGACCACAAACGAGGTGAATTAAAAATAGATTAAAGGGTTTCCAGACAGCAGATGCACAGAGAGTTGATGCCGAGGTGGGGCCAGAGGGTAAACGATTGGAGGGATTGGCTCCCAATGCTCCAGTCTCGCCTCATCCCCTGTTGGTCCCTCCAGTGCTCTGACCTCTGTGCAACCTGCAATCCCCTCTCTGTAAATCCTCATCCTCCACCTCCCATCCGTTGCTACAAGACATGTCTGTCTCTGTCGTCCCGTTTCCCCTCCGGCACCCCTCCACCCCCCTCCCCTCCCTCGACCACCTGTTAGACGGGGAGCCTCAGCCCGCCGGGTTGCGTGCTGCTGCCTCTGAGCTCCTCTATCTGGTTACTTAGCAACGCCAACTGTGTTTGCTCAGTGTATGTGCGGAAATGGGCTTCACTCTGGCTGGAGACTGCTTTTGTATGCGTGCGTGCGAGCGCCGGTGTGTGTGCGCGCGCGCGCGTGTCTTTTCACAAGGCCGTCTGACGCGTTCTGTATGAGGAGGGGGGGGGGGGGGGTTGTTGATGCTCCTCTGAATGTTTTGCAGCAGAGTTTGCGTACAGGAGGAGGAAATGAGAGCGCGCGCGGGCAGACGCTCCCTCCGCAGCCAGCCCCTTAATATTACATGAACATCCAGTTAAACCCGATTATGTGAGAGCGCGGCGTGGGGCTTTAGCGAGGAGAGACGAGCCGCGGGGGGATAAGAGCAGGTGTGAGTTCACGCCCGGCAGGAGAAAGGGGGCGAGCGAGCAGGAGTTTATGCGAGGCAGGTGGCTGGGGGAGGTGGGGCTGCATTTTGAAGAAGAGCGCGGACGCACGGATCGATGGCTGTCGGATTGACAGAGCAGGGGAGCGTGCATGGGGGGGGTGGAGGAGGGGAGGGGGGTCGAGCACCGGAGGGAGGGAAAAAAACGAGCGAGCGATCGCCGCCCTCCCTCCACCTGGTCCCACTCATCTGGAGGCCGTTAATCCCTCCAAACACACGCCAGACGCCCCACGCCTCAGCCCTGGCACAAAGCCCAGCTCTCGCTCTGCGAATGGGGGTGTGTGTGTGTGTGCGTATGTGCGTGTGTCTGCGCGCGCGCTGAATACACACTTTGCTCTCGCTGTGTGTGCTTATCCAGCTCCCTCCGCTTGTTTGTTTCCAGGCCTCTCGCTCTGTATGTGTGCGTGCGTGCGTGCGTGCGCGCGCGCGCGCGTGTGTGTGTGTGTAGACTCAACGACTGTGTGTGGTTCTTGTTTGATTCCTGGCAGCCCCGCTATGAACCGAGCCAGCTCTAACCCAGCGGAGACAGTCGCTCTCCTCCCCCGTGGTACAGCCGCTGGCCCCTGACCACCGGCGCCCCCCTCCCCCACCTCCCCTCCCCCTTCCCCCAACACATTTGCTCTGTTTGTTTCTCTTTTCTCTCTCTCGACACCATCCCTCCTCCTCCGCCTCCTCCCCCCTCCATTTTACTGCGCTCTTTATCCGTTTTTCCGCTGTAGTCTTAAAGGGCAGTCGCGTCGGCCTCGCTGCCTGTCCCCAAGGCTCCGGCTCTTGAATAACAGGTTCCGCTCCTGTTTTCTCTCCATAGATTATTTCTCCGACCTTCAGGGCCGCGCCGATGACGACCCGGGGCTTTATTGGGAATTCTATGGCAGCGCCGTGTGTGGTGAGTACCGCTGCGCGTTTTGTTTTACTGCTTATAGAGGCTTTTTCTTCTTCTACATCTTCCAATGCCGTCGCTCTCTATGATAATGGAGATGCGCCCTCAGAATTATTCATGTGTTTTGTTTTTTTTCTTTTGTCTTTCGTGCGCGTCAGAGTTGAGTGAGGAGGGAGGTGTGTATGACATCCTGGCCGATCCCCCGGGCCCAGAGGACGAGGACGAGGACGACAAAAGAGAGGTGTTCGAGTTCGAGTTCTCCGACCGCCCTCTGCTGCCGTGCTACAACATCCAGGTGTCCCTCTCTCAGGGGTGAGCTTTGATCTCAAGAGCGGACTCAGAGTTGTTTCTTACATTGCGTCTCTGTCGGCCCTCATTCCTAAACATTGCCCCCACCCCCCCCCCCTTCCAGGCCCAGAAACTGGCTGCTCCTGTCCGACGTGCTGCGCCGGCTGCGGATGTCGGGTCGCGGCTTCCGACAGGCCTTCCCCCACATGGAGGTGGTGACGGTGGCCGAGGCGGAGTTCTACCGGCAAGCCTCTCTGTCGCAGCTCTTCTCCTGCCCGGAGGAGCTGGAGGGCTTCCACGCGGACAGCAAGGACCTGCTGGACCTGGTGGAGGACAGCGCCGAGCTGGCCGCCCTCCTGGGCTCCACGCTGGAGTGTCTGGACGACCGCTGGGACCGCCCAGGGGACCGACTGAAGGACAAAATCAAGGCCATCCACAAGGTGGGCTCCTCCTGACCCCCCGGAGCTGCCGAACCCCGGACCTCGATCCGCACCGAGTGCAGTTCGCTTCAGAGCCAACAAGGGGTCCCGATGACGAGCCTTAGCCGGACTCAGTCCCCGCGCGCGGCCCTGCTCTGGACCAGCACTGTACAGACGGACTGACGGCTGGCGGACCGGGCTGCTGAGGCGTTTCTCTCCGTTAACCGAGGATCAATACATTTGTGACTCAATAGACTTGATAATGGTCTTATTTTTATAAATTAATATATGTATAGATCAATAAATAAATCTATATATAAATATATATATATCTATATCTATATATATATCTATATATATATAGATATATATATATATATATATATATATATATATATATATATATATATATATATAAAATATCAAGAGATTTTCTTTTGGATGTTGCTCACGACTCCTCCGTAAGATTTTGTACGGCAACAGAGTTCGTGCTGTCAGCGATGAGACGGCGCGTGAGCGCGCAGCACATAGTGCATGTGTAGCTGTACAGGATAGGACTGGGACTGTGCTATTGAATGTGGTATTTGTGTTTATAGGAAGCACATGATGTCCCGGTTTTTTTTGTTCCTCTCCTCAGACTTTGGCGCTGGCTTTGAGCCTTGGGCTATTCTGTTGTATCTTCTTTATGTTGGAGTTTTGCTTCCCGTTTAGTCTGTAATTTAACACGCAAAACTACACAACTGTTTGTATCATAAAGTTTGAAGATAATGTTGATATTTACCCTTCGGCACAGAGCTTGTATATAACAGGGAGGCTACTGCAGTAAAGTCTTTTTTTTTCTTTTTTTGGTGTGTTCATTTTGTTTTAACTTTGTAATTAAATATCTCATAATTTGTATTTATATTTTACAAAAGAAGTTGCTTTAAAATAAATATACAAACTGCAAGATGACACGTGCTCCTGTGCTTCTTTTGTCATTGTTCAAATTAAAGCTGGGCTGTGAAAACTTCCGTTTTCCCGGCCGCTTTGTCAAATTTAATCTTCTCGCCTAATTATTGAACGCAGCTCCCTGCGTGTCGCCTAGCCGTGAACAACAACAACAACCCCATCCTACATTGCCATCTCTCGGAATCCTTTCGTATTGTTGCTGCCCTCCAATTTATTTCTGCAGCCACTACACTCCCCGACTCCCATTTGCTGCTTCTCCATGCTGAAAATATCGTGGCCTGCAGCGCCCTCTAGTGTACAACTGTTGTACACGGTGAAACTATAACGGGACACTGGGTTGACTTAAACATAATAATAATAATAATTTAGTAATTGCGTGATGCCTGAAATATAACACTTATATTATCATTTAATTTGTGTGTGTGCATATAACAGGATAACCAGCAGGGTGCCACAGGCCTCATGTTCACTGTGAGCCTCTATTTGGTAATAAACTAAAGATGAAAGATTTGCATTTTCCCAAACCAATCATCACATCAACTGATATGTTAGCCGCTTCCAGTCAGTTATTATTACTAATTATGTCTAGACCCTAAAGAGGATAAGCGGTTCAGATAATGGATGGATGGATGTCTAGTCTGTATCTGTGTCAACAAATTCCACCTAAAGAGCAAAACATAGAATGATCAGTCGGGACAGGGGGAAGGTGAGGACATGTCTCATGTCGTACCCATGCTCATACTAATGTTATTACCTTTTTCATAGCTCTTTTTTTAGTTTTCTACTACTGTTTTTAATCATCCCGCATAGGAAACAAATTGTAGAGTTTATATTCTGGTCCATCAGTTGATGCTTGTGTTAGCTGTCTTTATTTCTGTTATGAATGAGTCCAAAACTACTCTCTATGGGACGGTTGGGACAGGATGGTTCATAGTTCCACCTTTTAACAAATCAACAAAAAGCAGACAAAGTATTTCCTTAATTGAATAAGACCCAATGTGACGTCATTGAGTGAGTGTTAACCAGAGTGGCAGCTAATCAGAAACCCTTTTATTGACATTCCATATCTCAGTTTATTTTAGAAATATTTTCTTTTTCTCAAAGTAACATTGTAAAGAGAATAGGGAGGGAGGGAGAATAGTAGCCGATGTCCATGTCTCGTCCATTTTCTTGTTGGGACACATGTAGGTTTTAGAAATGAAGATTAGTGATATCCCGATAGTTTGAAATTAAAATGTATGTTGTGAATACGCCAAACGTTATGATTACATATTCCATTTAACATTAACCCTGACAAGACTGAACTACTTTTACTTCCAGGAAAAGGCTCTCCCACCCACGACCTGACTAATACCTTCAACAACTCAGTGTTGGCCTTGACCCCGACTGCCACCTCGGTGTGACACTCGCCAGTCAACTCTCCCTGACTGCCAACATTACCAGAACAACTCGTTCCTGTAGGTACATGCTGCACAACATCAGGAGAATACGTCCCCTTCTCACCCAGAAGGCGGCACAGGTTCTCGTCCAGGCTCTGATGATCTCGCGCCTAGACTACTGTAACTGGTCTTTAACTTCCCGAAATTCACCGGTTCATTTACCGGTGCCCGCCCGCATCCGCTTCAAAACATTGGTACTGGCGAACAGATCGGGTCCAGTCTACATCCAGGACATGGTAAAACCTTACACCCCAGCTCGTGCGCTCCGCTCGGCTTCTGCCAATCGCCTTGTAGCTCCATCACTGCGAGCTAAACACTCAACAAAGTCTCGACTGTTCTCTGTCCTGGCTCCTCGATGGTGGAATGAGCTCCCCAGTGACATCAGAACAGCAGAAAGTCTCTACATCTTCAGTCGCAAACTAAAAACACATATTTTCAGACTATACCTTGAATAAGGAAAGTGGCTCTTTAGTGGCACTGGAATGGCTCTTACTGATAGCACTTTGTAGGTGAACTTTATTGATGAAATTGTACCTTCTTGGATAAAAGCGTCAGCTAAATGTAATGTAATGTAATGTAACATGGCTGCAGTCTTCAGTAGCAGATATCTGCCAGGAGGGGGCGCTAATGAACCATATATTGTATAACTTGCCGTGGCTTAATTGGATCCAATTAGCTTCAATTAATCAATAACAGTATTGGACCACATTCTAACATTACTTGAAATTGTGCAGTCTTGTAATGTAATTTCATGGGATTTCTGCTGAATATTATCAAAACAATTCTTCACACTGTCACAAATACACTACGATCACATGTGCTGCCAGTGCAGCCGTAATTGTCAGCCTACAGTTCAATATGTTACAGACTCAAGAAGAAACAATAAATACTAAGCGCACATGGTTTGTCTACGTGGTTTGAGCAGACACCTTTATCCTGTCAAGGATCAAATTACAAAGGATCGAGCACCGACCAGTTGAAGTGGAGGACCTATTGAAATTCTGTTGGTTGATGTATTTAGACGGGAAAAGCGAGGCTTGGGGCTATACTAAAACTCTTTAAAGTTTGCACAAAATCGGACTCTATAGCAAACATTATTCATATAATATATACACATATAAATTGGCATTATGGAAAAATTACACCAATAATAACAGCAAACGTAGATATAGTGCAATGCAACTAATAATAATGATAATAGCAGTAGGTGTCGGGCAGGACCAGGGTCCAGATCCATGGAAAATTGTGAGGAGAGAAAGCAGAAAGGCAAAGTTAGTAATGGCCATGAAGCCAGAGGAGCTAGGGTGGTCGTCTGCAAGAGGCAGGAGGCAGGAGGCAGGAGGCAGGAGGCAGAAGGCAGGAGGCAGGTGAACGGAGGCAGGAAACAGGAGGGCGACCGAATAGTCGAGAGATGAGGGAGAGATGAAATAGTAGGGAAAGTGAGTCAGAGAAGTGCGACTGGTTTTAAATGAGACTGTTTGAGATGTTTCTCAGCTCCATACATACCAGCTGCTCTCGACAACATTCCAATAAAGGCGCAGTTCATAAAACAAGCTTTTTCCCCCAAAGAAAAACACAAAAGTGTTGACACGGACCGTTCCAAACCACATCAGGAAACAGTGGGAATTATTAAAAGCAGCAATGTGAAGCACCGCTAAGCACCCACCATCAGAGAAAGAGAGAGAGAGAGAGAGAGAGAGAGAGAGACGGCTCTTGAGATAATAAAGTAATAAAGGAAGCCCAACTCGCACTTAAACAAGCTCATTGGCTGCCTTGGCCACGCGCTGACTCACCGCACCGTTTATTTACGTCAGCTGAACCACACCCCCAGGCGCTCACGAACGAAGCAGCGCTCATTGACAAACAGGAGTTTAGAAGATGTCACTGATTCAGAAGATTGTGGCAATACTTATCGCCCTTATTTCTTTTGGAGAATGTGTCCACGTGCTTTTGGGGGACCCGGTTACTTTTCCAGAGACTGAAAACTGTCCGATCAAAAAGTCGGGAAAACTTTCCCGGGTCGCAGAACACTGCACCTCACCGGTGGCTGATTGGAAGCAAGGTGTTTGGACACCGGTGGGGGACTACAAGAACCGGGGGATTCAGAGCGCTTCCTTTGCCTTCAACAGCACAGTTTACACCGACACGGGACTCTATGAGTTTGAATGCGGCAGTCGGGTGCAACCCATCCACCTGTCTGTCGTCATAGGCTTGGAAGCGTCAGTCCGCGAGGGGGCTCCTGTCAAACTCATGTGCTACATCACAGATCAACGTGTGGACTCTATCCGGTGGGAAAAGGGCCCAGACACGGTGCTTGAGCTGAACATGTCCTCTGGAGAGAGCAAACACGGCCCAGCATATGATGTGACCGTGTCTCTGTCGCCCGATGGGAAACTAGGCGACTACTCGCTCATTATCAACCAGGTTCAGTCGGAGCATGAAGGGGATTACTTTTGCTCTACTCGCACTAACGGCGCGCGACATTTGTGGGGGGATCCCGCTGCTGTGAGGCTGAGGGTCACAAAAAGCTCGGATCGGACGACGGTCACTGAGGTGATGGAAGTCCTGCATTCAAATGTGTTCCATATGTACAATAGTAAATACGAAAAAAGTAGCTACTCATGCAGAATGTCTAGAACAGGGGTGTCGAACAAATTTTCACCCCGGACCACATCAGCATCAAGTCGCTTTCAAAGGGCCGGTTGTAACAGTAACAATGTATCAATTTAACTACCGAACATATTGTTTATTCAAGTGCAAAAATATTGTACATGTATTTATATAATGTAAAAATAGATGTAAGCAAATCTCTCTGTAGCTATGACATAACTCCATTTGATTTAGGGTTCGGAAACCAACATTACTCACTCAAAGATCAAACTTAAAACAGAAGAAAATAACAAAGACAAAAATCAAACGCACGTTGTTATATTAACTTTGTTCAAAGCTTTTTTTTGTCACAGTTGACAAGGACATAACTCTGGTCCAACAAATAATTGTGAGCAAATAAGAACATTCATGTGGTCTGGGGCAGTGGTTCTCTACTGGTCTGGCTGCACCATCACCCCTGAATGACACCCGAGATCCAAAGCGAGGAACATTTTCAACTTCTCAAATTGATTTAATGAAAAGATGGTGCAGTTTGAGCCTGATATGGTACAGAATATCTTGCGTGCATCTCGTAAATTAACGCAAGTAAAGACTGGTATCAACAGTGGATGACTTCACAGATTTAGTTTGTTTTGTGAAGGCAGCATTGAGGAGTGTGAATAAACGGCCCTCTGGTGCATTAAAAAGTCACTTCAAAATAAAAGCACAAAATAAGCACAAAATAAAAGGCACGTGACCCACTGAAAACGGGTCCGCGGAAAATCGAAAACCGGTCTGCGATGGTGATCATGCCTTTCATGCCCGCGGGCCTTGAGTTTGACACCAGTAGTCCAGAATAATGTACTGTATTATTGTTGGATTAAAACCCAATGATGTGACATCACTCTAGCCACTGGTAAATATATCTTCGTTTTACACCCTAACTAAGAAATGACATTCAAACTTCAGTTGAAAGCCAGAATTGCAAAATGTATCTAAATGTGGACATTTAATCAACATCTTACAACAGTCGCAGAAAAAACTTTGGCTAAATGCAGCAGGCTAGTAGTACACATAAGTATAAAGTTGCAAAAAAGGAAAGACTCAAGCAAAGTAAAACCAGAAAAAATGAATGGTATTGGTTGCTATTGCTCGTTTTTGTAATATCTCAGTGTCTGAATACATCTAATATATTATTGGTACCTGTAGTAGCTGGAAGCACCATATTGTCTTTGTGTTTCTATGTCTAACTTGAATCCTATTCTTTCATCTCTTTCTCCCGCTTGTAGACGACAAAGATCCTTGAAGAGGAACAAATGGGAACTTGGGCCATCTTCTTCATAACAGCAGCTGTGATGTTTGTAATAGTGGCCCCTTCATGTTTTCTCTTTGGCCGATACCTGAAGACCCCCTGCTCCAGAACCAAGACCACATCCTGTGGTGAAGAGTTGGCTAATAAACAGTGGCCCGCCTTGTTGCCCCCTAAAGAGCCAATGAGCTCTCAAGTCTAAAGACAAACATGAAGAATGATGACCTTTAAATGTATTTGCAAAATGTATTGTGTTTCTAAAGCCATGGGAACATTACTATGTATATATTTTCTAATGATATTTAATGATGATTTAATGATGATTAATGATATTTAGAAAGACACAGCCTCAACAAAATTCGGTTTGTTTTTCTGTTTTGTTTTGCCACGATTTGAACTTGCTCCTACTGCTGAGTTTGTTATTGAGTCCTGCTCACCGTGGTTCTAGCTCCCCAACATTATCAAACCAAGGAGGATTTTTTTAACCTTTTTTAACGGGATGATGACGATGTACAGCGCCAACGTAACAAACTGTACGAACAAGCCAATATGTTGACACATAAACTTCATGGTGTAAAACTGTACGCTGTTCTATACTGCCCCCTTGTGGTGCAGTTATAGTAAAAGCAGAAATGAAAGAAATTCAGGTGGCATTTAATGACGCTTTTAGAGTCTTGCTCAAGCTCTCAAGATGAACAATTGCAGGTCATATGTTTGTGACTAGTTATGTTCCCACCTTTCATGCTGTGTTGGGGGATTTTATGTACAAATGTAACTGTCGATTAACTGCATCAAAACAATTGAATCATAATGGCCTTAAGTTGACCAACACAAAGTGATACAATGTGTTCTTCTTGTTTTTGGAGACAATAAAACAAATGTCTCTGTTTATTAACCACGAGTGACTTTTGAGCTGCAATGATTACCTGCGTCTTGGTGCCCTAGTATTGTATTTTTTTTATTGTTGTTGCTGTTGTACTCGTGTGTCTGAAGAAATAAAGATGAAAATATTATGTATTTCTCAGAAATCAGATATAGTTTTATGGAGGTTTTTTTATATTTATACTACTGGACTGCACGGTGGTGTAGTGGCTGGCACTGTCGCCTCAGCAAGAGGGACCGATTTGCGGTTCGGATAATGGAAAGGCATATTTGTACAAAAGATATAATAAATATATGTTTTTAAAGTGGCAGAAGTGTACAATTATAATAGATTAATGCAAAACATGGTTGATTCCCGGGGAAATTTCCATGCTTCCCAGCCGTATATAAAGCAATTAGAATTAGCGCCATTTAGCTGCAACATCAAAGTGATTTACACATGCATGCATCAATAAGTCACTATTTTAAATTCATAGGCACTACTTTTACTTATGTCAAATGTTGGAAATCTACTTGTAACAGAGAATGTCAGTTCCTTCTTGTTTATTTTGGTATTAATACTTTTTCTGAAAAGTAAAAGAGTAACACTACATTGTCACGGAATTTGCTCCCGTCGTGCTTTGCGGTATATCGATGCCAGGTCACCTGATCACTGCTGCACCAAGGAGAAAGATGTCGCTGACAGACTCGGGAAGGATGGATGCTGTACTGTCCGCGGCGTTTGCCCTCTGCTTCCTTGCCACAACCGGTAAGAAATGGGCAACGATAAGATAGCAGTGATTCAATGTTTGTATGGAAAGTTTTTTCCGAGACAAGTATAATATAAAAACGTCACATATTTGTGTATTTTAATGCTACGTGTTTGCGTACGACGACCTAGCTTGGACCATCGTTAGCATCGTAACGTTAGCTTACTGGTAAACCTTACGCCAGGTAACGTAACGCTTTACGACTGCCTCGCGTGAATGTCTGGGAATGTGTGAAACAGTATCACAGTGCTTGAGGTGTTGGATAAAGTGATCTGCTTGAGCTTCCAACAAGCGGGTAAAACGAATAGAGCATAATACTGTTAGCTCGATGTTAACACTTAACGCTAGCAGTGCGCATGAGAATGTGTGTTGTTTCTCGTGTTGGAAAGGCTCGCTACGTGTTCGTGGTCAGACAACATTGGAGGAAAATGTCAATTTATTTGCTTCCTCGTTGCTAATACACACGAGACTCTGTGCTGTCATGTGACTGACTGTAAACGGGCACTTCCTCTTTATCGTCAGCTCTCTGTCACGAGCCTCCGTCTACGGGGCCGTGATGTTAGTGTGTAATCTTACTGGCTTTACTCTGACTAGTGAAGGCCTGTCAGGCTGCGGGGGAAAGCTGGTGTTTACGTTAATGAAGATTCACATTTCCGTGAGAGTTGATTATCACTGAAGTGACGGCCTCTCATTTAGGAGGGCCCGCTCCCTGTTGAACTGCTGACGAGGAAGGGAAGAGGATCCATGACATGTTTATGTCTGTGTCCAATATTTTCTTTCTTACATTTTAATCGATTCATGACATGAAACACTCTATTCTACAATTATTTAGCTTGAATACATTTTTGATACATTCAATATTTTATATATATGTGTGTGTGTGTGTGTGTGCGCGTGTTTTGGCATCTCATCTCCCCAAAATTTCAGGCATCAAACAAGTCGCTGCAAATTAACAGATTAGGAAAACTACTTAAATGGTATTTTAATGATTCTAGATAAGATTATATCATTCCCACAGCAGAGACAAATGCAGTGTAAGAGCAGCAAATGGGATAGTGCAATAACAAGATGGATCAGTATTTAAAAAAAAAATTATTAAACTGTTATTTATATGGCACTAGTGAATTGTCAGTGTTTGTATTTGTGGTCTACTGGGAGCAGTGATGCGTGTAACATACATACCATGATTTTGTGATTGAAATCTTAAGTCTTATATCTCAAATAAACCAAATTCAACAAATACCAATAGTATTAAAGCTATTGACATAATAATAAAAACATATTTTTAATCAATAGTTCACTCCAGGGTTGGGAATTAGCAGCAGCCCCAAGCCGAATGCTGGTAAAATATGCAACTGCCTGCTACATTTGCTTCACTCACCAGCTAATAAAAAAACAATCTATTTAGTGTCTGGTAGATTTTGGAATCCACCAGGCAAAATAGTTTATTTCCATCATTGGTCACTCAAAAGTGAAGAGGAAAAGGAGATTTCTGACTCTTATGGATCATCATCTGTTGCACCATCGCTGTGAAACCATAATATTCAAATCTATTTGTGGCAAAGCATTGCAAGTGGGCCTGTAGGCCAAAAGTTACTTTTTCGTTTCTTTGAGGATTTTTGAGGGCACCAAATTTTCCACTGAGAATTTGTTGAGTTGAATTTCCCATGTATTTGGAAGTATTTGTACTGCTACTAAACTCTTCATTTGCCTAGATTTACTGGGATGATTGACGTCCTCTCATTTTTCTCACAGGTGTGCATGGAGACAGCTTAACGATTCTGCAGTCTCCAGAGTTTGTGTCCTTCCAGAAGGGAGACTGGGCCATCTCTGGAGAGAAGATCCCTGACCTGGTGGCTTTAACCATGGGCTTCTCCGTTCAAGAGGTGCGTTGTTATTTATTGAATGCTGAAACACCACTCCAAATGAATGATCATATTTTTCCGAAAACATAAATAAGCAACTGTATGCTAAAGTTCACCACATGAACTGAAAAAAAACGTGATTATGTGTCACGTTGTTGGCTTCTGATTATACCGGCCTGGCTTTTACAATGAGTGTCCATTTGTACAGGATCTGTCGTGGCCAGGCCTTCAGGCTGGCCCGTTGTTCCAGCGTCCCCGCGCCAACGTACTGGTGGTGGTGAGAGGAGTGGATAGCCTGGCCCTGCCCCAGAGTGTGGCCTCCTATCCCTTGGAGAATGTGAGTCAGAGCTGACTGTGGAGTCGTGATTATGTTTTGTGAAACAAATACTCCTTTACGTATGCACTGGAGTTTGGCTCAATGGGTCTTCTTCTTCCCTGCAGCCGGTACCCTTCACCTTGGACAGTGTTGCAGAGACGGTGCACTCTCTGTTTGCTGAGGACACGCCTGTAGTGCTGCAGCTAGCCCCCAGTGAGGAGGTAATGCAAATATACTGAGAACAAGCGAAGCATACTCGTCATATGTGCCATCACGCTTTTAAAAAACAATCTGTTTGTCGTCTCTCTCAGAGGTTGTACATGCTGGGAAAGGCCAATGCTGTGTTTGAGGACCTACCTGTCACCCTGCAGCAGATCCGTGCCCGTCTGTCCCAGGATGGCTCTGTGCTGGCCTCCCTGCCGCTCAACTCCCTCAGCAGAAATGCAGAGGTTGGTTTTTCAAACGGCAGCGTTAGCCTTACTCCAAACACAAGCACCATTCTTTTACACGGGCTCTTTACAGACAAACTTGTGAGCCAGCATGACATGATTTTACCGCCATTGCTTTACCTCCAGAAGAGGGTGTTGAAATGCATATTCTCATGCAGTTGGCACACAGTATTTACTGTAGCGATAATATTTAACATAAAAATAGCACCCTCATACCATATCGTTTCTGGGGAATGACCAGATTTACCTGATTAAGATTATTTTTGTCAACTAGAGTCCTTGAAATGTATCAAGAGTATCTGCCTTTCTTACCTTTTGAAACCGTTTCTGCTCTCTAGGCAGATTTGCTCTTCCTGTCTGAGGTCCAGGTACTGCATGACATCACAGCTCTGGTAAGTCGTCGTGGTTGGTCGAAATCCGGCTAAAAATGAGGATAGTTCTTGCATAGTGGCTCAGACGTCTCTATCCTCTTCCCCTCCTGCAGCTGCAGAGACACAGACATTTGGCGAAGGACCACTCACCTGACCTGTACTCTTTGGAGCTGTCTGGCCTGGAGGAGCTCAGCCGGCTCTACGGCCAGGACTCCCCCCAGTACCGCGATGCCACTGCCATTCTCGCCTCTGTCCTGCAGAAAGTAAGGAGAAGGTCTCACCGGGCCTCTTTTCCAGCACCTCCTCAGCTTTTTATTTCACGTCTCTACATAATACTACTTGTGTCTTCTTCATTGTAGTTTGGAGAGGATGTGTATGGTCTCTATGGCAACAGCGCTGTGGTGGAGGTTGTCACAGTCAAGACCTTTGAGGCTCCTTTGACCAGGAAGTCCCGGTCGATCCTGGAATCCAAACAGATTGTAAGTCTTGTTAACTGTTTGCCAAACAGAAGTTTAATGTACTCCCATTCAGGCGTTAATGATCATTTGAATAGAATATTAAAAACAGTTTGCAGAATATTAGAAACGCCTCTTGTAGTGCAATACATTAACATCACCACAAATTACCGCCTGCAGAACGACACCTCTGTAAAATAGATTAAAATAAACCTGAACATTATAACCGTCATGAAGGCAATGTTTATTGCAGGGCTATTGTCAAAGAAATATTAGTTTTACTTAGGTGTACTTAATAAAGCAACAACTGAATGTATATTTGGTACATGTGGATATTGTTCCATAAGTGTGCTTGCTTTTGTTTTCCCTTTCCTCCATATGTGATCATAAGGAGGTTCTTATATGATGAGGGGCAGTGTTTGACACTTTGATGAGATGGATTCCTTCAGAAGCCCATTGTGTGCCATAATATACGAATCCTGGACAGTACCTGGTGTGTCATATGGGGTCATATGATGCTTTCATATGGTCAAATGTGACTACAGGATGGTTTTGTGGTCTACACGCAGCGGTTTACAAAGTAATGGCAGCCTGCAGAGGTGTGAAACCGTCTGCTGCTCACTGCTTTGTCCCCCTTGTCCTCCCTTCTTCTCTTTCTGCGTCAGTACATTATGAGAGTAATAGCACAGGTGTAAATGTTAGCGCCTGCATATCATTTAGCTGAGCTGGTCTTACTACGCAATGTTGCACATGCTGGCTCACTGCGGACACTCATTAACGAAATTAGTTAACTTGTGCTTTTCCTGCAATGCCGAGTCAAAAGGTCTGCTGTGGAAAGGATCTGCTCCACGCTAGTAGCCTCCTATTCAGAGGAATATTAATTACATTTCAATATGGCTGAATCCATGTGTCTCATGTTGTGGCGACGCTATCAACGGGTGAAATCGGACACTAAACAAAAAAATCTAAACCTACGCCGTTAGTATTTACGGTGGGATTCTCGGTAACTCCTGGTCTGAAGTATAATCCTTTGATCATCACTCTAGTGGAATGGGGTTAGTCCTAGTCGTCTTGTTATTGGATCTCTTTAGACGTTACACTCGCATCCTTTTGGGTTCTCAATGCATGCACAGTGATGGAGGTCTGGCATGGCAGTCGTTGTTAAAAAAATGTTCTTTTATGTTTTGCAGAGTAACCCCGGCAGCCCTTACAACCTGGCCTACAAGTACAACTTCCAGTACGCCGTGATCTTCAACATCGTGCTGTGGCTGATGATCGCTCTGGCCCTCGCCGTCATCGTAGTCTCCTACAACCTGTGGAACATGGACCCGGGGTACGACAGCATCATCTACAGGATGACCAACCAGAAGATCAGGATGGACTAAGTCCTGACCGTCAGCACTCCGGTTGTCCCCTTGGATCCCTCTAGTGAATGTTTGTGTTTTGTGTGAGGTCTCGTTTAGTTGGGCGGGGGGGGAACAAACAAACTGTGACAGCTTGATGGGAGGAAGTGGCGTAATACTGAGTCACCTCTTTGTTTACAACACTGGCAGGATAACAGACAAAAAAAAGAATATTAACATTACATTGGTTACATTTTCTTACATAAAGTGGTTTGATATCCTCCCCTGATATATACGCTAAACCATTCAGACTTCCTCCTTTCAACCTCAGCGCACATCATTCCTTAAGACTTAAACTCCTCACTAAGTACGTTTCATTTGTTTCCCTGGTGATTGCAACTGTATTTTTGTTGTAAAAAAATAATAATATTGTAATATGAAAGAATGAGTCTGGTTCCTGTGTGAAATTGCTGTGCTTGTCTTGCTGTGTGAAATGTTTTAAGTTAAATCAAATCTATGTGTATATATTGAATATACAAATGCAACTGTATGAGAAACTTCTGCGCTCTTATTGTGAAAAGGATTTTGGCAGTGTTTAGTCCCAGTGGGTTTTCACCCTGCTTCCATTCCAAACGCTGAATACATATTGGATTACGTGAACAGTACTGATCATTATGTTGTTGGGATGGGACAAGGATAAATGAAGCTCTGTAAATTGCAATACAATGCCTGAGAATAAATTATTACATGTATCACCCTGATTTAAAGTGGCAGTGTTTAATTTCATTAATTGGAGCGTGTGCAAAATTTCGGGAAGAATCTAAGTTGTAATGTTTCATATTCACTTTCAACTTTTCCCCAACCTTTTTGGCTTGTAAAACTCTGCACTTGTAGTTTTGTCATGTTTTAGTTTATAGATTGTCAGCAGTTCAACCTCAGTTTGCCCTCCGAACGTAAATACTTTCATTTAAACAACGCTTTCCCTTCGTTTCTAATTTTCTCCCCCAGTTATCACCGTACAGCTCCTCAGATTTCTCTTGTGACCCTAGACTGGGAACCATCGGACTAAACTACCAAACTGTTGTAGTTGGAACTAGCTCCACCTCAACCCGCTAAAGTAAAATCGGTACCTAATGTCGTGTAGGAAATAAGTCCGGAGAGATAACTGTTTAGCAGAAGTATTTTTACTTTAAGTACTCTTTGTTGATTATACTCATGTACTTTTACTTGAATAGCTAAAATGCTACTCCAGTAAAAGTGCATCAGTATTATCAACAAAGAGTTGATACAAACTTATTTTCAAGTAAATTAATTTCCTTCAATTTAAATATTGAAGTTACTTGAAATTATGTTTTGTTTTGTATTATGGTACTAGTTTTACTTAAAGGGTCAGTTAAAAAATAATTTCCCCACCACTGCACTTAGACAACACAATGCATGATCTGTCTTTCTGTATATTAACTTTTAGACATGTTAAAAAAATACATTGTTTCCAAAAATCACATTTTTTTTCTGAATTCATCTGATAATCGGTTAAGTTTGTGACCAGGATGATTCCGCACAGACTAATTTCGATCCTTCTTTCTATATACAGTATGTCACGAGTTCATCACGTTATGCTATGTTGTGTAACAGCTCAGCCAATCAGAGTACACTTGAGCAGTTTAAGTCCCGCCCCCGATATTATCTGCAGTATGTAATTCGCTGCGTGCTTTCGTAACAATTCGGGATGGTATTTATACCGGAAAGAGCACAGAGCAGCGTTTAACTGCGACAGACGAGGTTCTCTCTCCTATATATTGAAACAAGAAACAGCCATGGTCTGACTGATAATAAAAGGTAGGAGATTACTCTGGTACATTATTGTTTTTGTAAATTAAAAACCTTAGTTGACCGCGCCAACACCGAGGAGATACACTGGTGTTGGTATATGCTAAAGGTTAGCAGTGACATGTACTATCTGTAATGACTATCGATCAATGATCGATAGACCTGTCTATCTGTAACGCTAGCCTATATGTAAACAATACATATCATGTGAAAGGCAGTGCTGAAAATCAGCTATACGAACATATAGTCAAATACTGTATTTAAGTATAAATACACTAATTTTATTCGATGCTACTTTATAGGCCTACCTATACTCAACAACATTTTGGGGATTTTGAATATTCAACAAAATATGACCAATAAATGTACGATGTGTTTGATTCATCAAGTAAGTTAACAGTATACTCAACTAATTTTGAATGTATGACTTTGTGTAATTCCACATGTAGTATTGCTTAATTTACTTATACTGAGTACTTCTTCCACCTCTGAATATACTGTAGGCCAATGTGAAGATAGTTAATTTGAAAAAAAGGTATTACTCATGATTCTGTAAGACTTATGTGCTATTTTTGTTTATTTGTGTTTTTTTGCTTCACCACCCAGCTAGCAGCTACGTGGTGCGGAAGATCCGGGCTTCCTTTGCTACAGGAGAGCAACTGGAGAAGCCCATCATCACACCATGTAGTGCTATTGGTAAGACTATGACAACAACCACAACTTCTGCAAAGAAACCGGAGGATCTCCGAGTTTAAAACTAAAAAAAGAAGAAGTAACCCTTTGTGTAAACTCTGAAGAAAGAACAGATAACGGTTCACTTGACCTATTTTCAGTAATTCACTTATTGTTCTGAAGTTGCCTTTCCATTATGCCATGAAGCCACGGAGACATGAATATCACTGTCTTTTCCACTGCAAATCTAATGGATCTTGTGCAATACTGACATTTATTCTAGGGCAACAATTATATTCATGCTAGTGCAATAATTTCACTTATTTGAGGGCAATAATTACATGCATGCTAGTGGAATAAATATATTTTTCGAGTGCAACAATTACATTTATTCTAGTGCAATACTTGCATCATATGAGTGCATTAAATACTCTATTTTAGAGCAAAGGTACATTGTATTTATTTCACATATTCTTGTAGAACATGTGGTGTCTGCTTTAGATGTTTGCTTGCTGAAGTTGTTTTTGTTTCTGTGCCGTTTTCCCCTTTGTCTTATAATCGCACTGATCAGCAGCAGAGCTTCTTATTTCGTTGTATTCTGTGCAACGGCAATAAGGGCTTTAATTCCAAGACATGAGATTAGATATATTAGAAGAGCGTTATTCTGGACATGTCGATGACTCGCATGGGTTTCTCTTTTAGCTGAAATGAAAGCAGGGCATGGGCCGAGTGGAAGCACCCCGACGGCTGCACTGATCCCAGGACCTGAAGAAGGTGTCGACGGAGCAGCAGGCTCGGTGTCTTCATCCGAGACAGCTATGCAGAAATGTGGCCCCTGACGTTAAAGACCACACTGGACACTGGGAAGCAATGGGAAAATATAATTTTTTCATCTTTGTATATTTGCTTTAGAAGACAATAATACTTATCCAGGAACATTCCAAGTGTATGCAGAATCATTTAGATGCAACGGTCAACATTAATGTTGTCAAAATGCAACAAACAAACCATTGTTTAATAGAAAGACCATTGTTTCACTGCTTTCCAATGTCCATGCTGTCCTCAGTGGCCAACGTCACACATTCATGTCTTTCTCACAGCTGACATTTTGACTTACCATATGATCTGCACACAATACCACAGGCTATGGGCATAATGGAGAAGTTCATATCATTAAATGTATGTGGTCAGTCAACATGTTCTCTGTGAGAAAGGCCTGCGTTTATGTACTGCAGTGTTTGAAGGCCGACTCCCCAACCTCTCTCCAGGGGCCGAGCACGCCTGATGTTTCTGTTGCTGTATCAATAAATGCAAATAAAAGAGCGTTGCTTTTAAGCGGATGTTTGTTTACATGTAAAAGGCAATTGTTAGGAGGCTGATGACCAAGAAATTCAAGGGTTTTTTAGAGATATTTTGACTTGTCATAAGGAAAGGTGCAGGTTTAAAATTAAACATTAATAAAGGCGGCAGCAGGGAACACCTAAAAGTGCTGAGCCACCATTAATCGTACCAACTACACCTGCTCTGACATGTCAAATGATCTGCTGGACAAAAGGTCTCCTCATTAAGCAGGAAAAAGCACAAAACTAAATAATATAAAGGGGTGGATTAAGATAACAATTTGCATTTTTGTCTGAGATTCAACCTTCATGTATGTGTGCAAAAACAGGTCAGGGGTTTCAGACTGTACTAGTCCGTCAGAATACGGACTTTGCAGCTAGAGAAAACGGCTGGAATACAAAGATGGTTTTGTTTACGGTGTAAGGACCTGAGGGGAGGTGTAGTGGATGGCATTTACATTCCAGCCAGAAGGCTCCACCCACTTGTCAGAAGAACATTGAGTTCAGGTGTGGGACAAGACAAACCTGATCCTGATCTCCTCGTCAAGGAGGTTAATAAAAGCCAAGGAGGGGGAAACTGTGCAGGGGAATGCGACGAGAAGAGAGGCTTCCCCGCTTCACAAAGAAAGTTTTGAGCCGGTAAGTTGGCTAGTAGCCGGGCTGAGATACTTAAGTCGGTGTGGTTAAGTGATAGAGCTATGGACTGAGCTACGTCTGAGTTCTTTTTTTTGTTTGATTAAAAGCCTTCAAAACTCTACAGAACTGACTCTGTCTTTGATTGCTGCGCTGCCCAAACTTCTGTGTCCTCCATAACATCCTGTTACAATGGTCAGACATGAAAAGTAAAAAGTGGGAAACACATTGTTGACAGCGAGGCCTGTGCAAGGTGGTAAATACAGCTGCTACCTGCAAAACCATTTAACCAATTCATATTTATGTATTTTGGTATGTTGCTTGATTTAAAAGTTTGCAAAATGTGTTTTTACAAATCTTACTTACCTCCAAAGCTATCTTTCTCTTCCCCCAAGATAGTTTGCAAAACACATGAATATTTCTAGAACAATAAAGCCTGTCCCATACAGCGTCACAGCAGTGCTCTGAACTCAATTTTAAGAAGCTGTTCTTTCAAGTTCCCATCAAGTACAGAGCATTCGAAACACTGCAGATGACAGGATGCATTTCACACTGAACTTTGTGGTGAATGGCCATCAAATTTGCAAGGAATCCAATGACCAAAAGGCAAATGACATAACACCTTGTGAGGTATTGGGCCCAGGACAGCCTGGGCACATGAAGCAGTTGGGAATATCATGCAGTACTTAGCTACACGTTATAAATCGTGACTTGATGGTGCCACTTGAGTAATGTTAGCATAATAAATATATGTATGTCTTGATTGTTCAAATGGGTCACAGATGTTTTGTAATCTTTGAATGATCAGAAACAAACTGTACTTGTTGGTTTGTATACATTTTTTAGGGAAATGTCTTTCCAGCAAAAGGAAGGGTGCATTATAGGGAATTGGATTGGGGATCGCGCCTGTGAATAGACTGAGACCTGAGTAACACAGCGGGACCCGTATCTTTTACACTTTCTACTGTTCAACTAACAGCTGAGACAACAACAATGTCTTGTCAAATTATAGTGTGATGTCAGCTATTTAAGAAAGCCCTAAAAACCCACCTCTTCAAACTTGCCTTCACCTGCTAACCCCTGCTCTCTACCCTTCACCTGCTAACCCCTGCTCTCTACCCTTCACCTGCTAACCCCTGCTCTCTACCCTTCACCTGCTAACCCATGCTCTCTACCCTTCACCTGCTAACCCATGCTCTCTACCCTTCACCTGCTAACCCATGCTCTCTACCCTTCACCTGTTAACCCCTGCACCCTACCCTTCACCTGCTAACCCCTGCTCTCTACCCTTCACCTGCTAACCCCTGCACCCTACCCTTCACCTGCTAACCCCTGCACCCTACCCTTCACCTGCTAACCCCTGCACCCTACCCTTCACCTCTAACCCCTGCACCCTACCCTTCACCTGCTAACCCCTGCAACCTACCCTCCACCTGCTAACCCCTGCACCCTACCCTCCACCTGCTAACCCCTGCACCCTACCCTTCACCTCTAACCCCTGCACCCTACCCTTCACCTGCTAACCCCGGCACCCTATCCTCCACTACAGGACTCATTCCACATAGCTTCTCCTGTTTTATTTTTTTTATATAAAAAATATTCTGTTTTTAATTGATGTCTTGATGTTTTTCTAATAGTTTCATTTTGTTGTATGTAAAGCGTGGCTTGAAAAGCGCTATAGAAAACTAAAATATTATTATGTCATTACATTTTGGATATCATGATTCGAGAGTCATAACTTGTCTGATCATCAGATAAATTAACTTCACCGGCTTAGTCTCACCCAGGTGGGACTCCCCTGTCCTTCTGAATACTTTCCGCCAAATAAGCTATCAAAATAAAACTTTAAATAATTTAAACTCAGATTTTGTAATCCACAGAACAGTCATATTGTTGCTGTCCCCAAGGGCCCAACAATCAGTTCATGCACACATAACCGTGTTACCTAATATTCAACTACTAAGACATATCACTCTGGAAAGTAGAACATCTTCTAATTAATTGCGAGAGAAGTAGAAAGATTATATTTGTTTATGATAATCTCCTGCTTCCCACTCCAGTAGGTGGCGGTAACGAACCTATACGCTGGTAAAGACGCCCATAAAACCTGGTGGATTAGCGCACACTAGCTAACTAGTATGCCGCTAAATGAGTATAGTTTAAACTGTTTAATGTTGGATCCACGCCTTCGCTACAGCAGAGGAAAGCCCAACGCAATCACGAGACGAGTGGCAACTGTCCGGCTCACTTTCTGTATTCAGTGTACTAAGCATGTTGGAAGCAGCTAGCTAGCTGCTCCAACTTTAAGTTACGCCCCTCTCTCGCACAGACCCAACTCCTTAACTGAGAATCAGAATTAAATAAATACTATGAGGTCATTGTTGAGTTTAAACAGGAGGCAGCAGACGAATAAAGCACAGTGTATAATGGTAAGTATTTCGGCTCCAGCCACATACAGGCTCATTGTTTTTGACGTAAGCTGCAGATAACGTGATGCTGTGTTGCTAACAGCTAACGTTAGCTAGCTGACAGCAGCAACAACGGGGAGGTACTGCTTTGGGAAAGAAAACGCCAAAAAATCATGTTCTTATTATAGGGTCCATGCTAGCCACTCGAGCAGCTGCGGCAGGCGTCTCTCGGATATCTGTGGCCAAAACCATGACCTCCGTGGCAGCGACGACTTCTTCTGAACCCCCGGGGTTCAGCGCGTCAGCCAGCCGGGCCGCTCGCCCCGGGAGCCCGCGGCAGAGGCTCCAGAAGCTGCTCGCTGTACCCGGATACGACCCGTGCCGAGTGAACGACCTGCTGCTCCTCCGGCCCGACACGGACGGCCAGAACGCCGCAGGACCAAAGGAGGAGAGCGGCAACAGACATGTCGTGTTTTTCCACGGGGACATTCAGGTGAGTGTGATGGAGGATATGGACACATGTCGTTTTGGTGGTCTATTGATCTCAGGTCATCCACGGGGGCGACAGAAAGATGACGACTGGCCTGACCTGAGGGATGTCAATCCCTGGAAGTTGTTATTGTGACTCATTTAAAGTATTTCCATTCACTGGCACCCACAAGGAACACATGCAGGTCAATACAAGCCCGTACAAGGAGATAATGGCCGGTTGGAATAAAGACATTTGTGGTCTGTTCATCCCCGCGCTCCCTCTGAAAGACAATGTTTTAAAGAGGAGGTTATGGAAAGGTATAAACCACAGTAACTAAACGATGTAATCCTTGACCAAACTTAATAAATACACACACTAATAAAACAGAACAACTCACTGACAAATATATATATACAATGATGGATTTTGGTATTCTTATGAGATTGTATTTAGTAGTTTAAAAGTAAAGTGCCTTTACGACATCCAACAGCACGCCATGTGACATTTACAGGGGAAGGGTCATGTATTTTTCCATATGTAATAATATTTCCAGCTTGTGACACCTCACAGGAAAAGTTATCAGACTTTAGTCCTTTTTATTACATTAAAGCAAAGGAATCGCCTGCATCGTATTACGCAGGGAACCACTTTCAGGCTTGCTTGCATTAGAATGGTTTCTCTTATTAGTTCTGGGAATGTGTAGTCCATTCTGCACAAATTATTGTTCACTGTCACAGTATAACAATTGTTTTACAAAATAAATATCAGTAAGTCTGAGAGACGTCCTCAACAGGCAGTGCAGATATTTGACCCTGTCACTCTTAGCCGTGTTGATTAAATAAATACTTTACAGCGCCAAGCCAAAGCATATCAAGCAGTGTATTTCGTACACAAGTACAGTGATGATACTTGATGATACCATGGCGAATATTCAACCAGGATTAGAGACCGCTCCTCTGAGATAAGGTGCACTTTCTTCTATCTACGCCACATTTTAGCTGTGAGTTGTTTCAGCTTTGTGTAAGAAACCAGAAAAGAGTCTTTGGGTAGGAATTAATAAAATAATTTTACAATACACACTGTGTATGCAGCGATGGTATCATGGCACAGGTAATTGTGCGTGTGTGAGAGTGAGAGATGAATCCAATAACTGACCAGCAGAGAAGAAGGGAGTTTCTGAACATGTGTGCAGTTCTGATTAAATTGCTTTGGGGAATAAGTAGACACAGTAGTGTCCCTCCAGCCTGGGCCAAACGTCTAACTGCCACATCTGCTAGATTATGCAAAACCGTGTCGTCAGAGGCCTTTTTTTTAAGTACGTGTAAGGAACACTTAATCAAGTGTTGGAGAAAAAACGGGAGTAAAAGAAGATTAAATATCAGCCATTTGTTTCCCTTTCTAATGGCTTTCAAGAATCCAAGCGCTGCCTTGTTCACTAAAGCTTTCCTCACGCCCAATCCATCCGTTTGTTGTCCTCATTTGCAATTCATCAGACGACTTTCCAGGCCGGTGTTAACGTTCCCACGGGGTCTGGTATCTGCCAGGAGACGCTCATATGCATGGGAATGCCTTCAACGTGAAGTTTCCATGTAAATAATATCAATGAGGTTAGCTGTTGCTCAGGACCTTGCAGCCTGACAGCAGACTGAGGAGATGCTGCTGATGGGACTAAGAGTCAAAGTGGCACTTTGAGTTTGACTGGCTCCAGCCACGGAGGGGAGGGAGGGGAGGGGACGACCTTTTGTCTTGTCTGTCTCACAGATCAAAGTCAGTTGTCTGAATTCACAGTAAGGGCGAGCTCCCCGTTGTGGCACTGGCACCCAGTGGCAGTTGTCAGCCCGTGTGTGGCAGTCGCCAGTAGTCAGCCAGAGGTCGGCCTGGCACGGAGACGGGAGACAAAGTGATTATGCATCACTGTGAAAAATACTTTGTTTGTTTGTTGATGATTTCCATAACAGTATGGTATGACATGTCATGTCATACTGTTATACAACAGTATGACATGGCATGGTAAAATATATATATATAAATATTAAGTCTAAGTAAATCTGCATAAAGAGACTATCTATCTGTACACTTAGGCAATGACACAAGACAAAACCCGCTGCTCCTCCATTCTATGATCATAAAACTGATTTACGGCAACAACAATGGGTGTTCCCAGGAAATGTGGCTCCACCCACAGCTTCTTGACGAGTGTTTGCTTGCCTCACTTGAGGCACGCCAACCCGCCGCTGGGTCGTCGCTGTCCTGACACCTGGCTGACGACTGCCACACACCAGCTGACGACTGCCACACACCAGCTGACGACTGCCACACACCAGCTGACGACTGCCACACACTAGCTGACGACTGCCACACGTGTGTATCTTAGATTTCACGTTGTTGCAAAAGTTGTTTTACTGCAGCGTTAAATACCGTATCCCCTCGGGTTGTTTTTTCAGAACTTCGAGGAGGAGATGGCTCTGCAGCCGGAAGGAGCCCAGTGGCTCGCCTGGAGTCTGGAGCAGGTCGCTCTCACCCTGGGCCGGCGTTTCCCGGACCGCCATGTGTGGGTGGTCCGAGCCGGCCGCATGTACCTCCACAAGTTTAGCAGCTACCTCAACTTTGTGGAGAGCAACATGTTCGGGGCACCAGAGCACTCTCCGTACTCGCCTGACTCCGGAGCGTTCCTCCACCTCAGGTCTGTCTATCAACTCTCTTTCTTCATATGAATTATAGTGACATTTTTTAAATTTGCTTAAATATTTGCACATGTTCCCTTAGTGGTGGTAAACACTTGTTTTGCCACTTGGAGGCAGCAAAAAAACTTTGAACACAACATGTTTAAATTAAACATGCTTATTTACACCAGTAGACCCGGGTCAACATTATCATCCATTCAGAGGCAATGTGGACCTGATGTTCTCTTCTTTTAGCTTTGTTTGGTCTCCACCAACTCCTGAGTGATATCTGTCTATTTAGCTGATGTTCATTTAGTTCATTTTTTCCCCCAGTAATTTATTTATAATACAACAATTTGACCATACCGTTATCAAAGTGGTTGATTAATGTTACTAAAAATATAAAATAAAATCTGATATTTGGAAAAAAGGCATTTCTTTAATTTGGCCCAAAATGGCAGTTAATCAAAAACATAAGGAATCACTACATCATATAAGCAAATAAACCAGAAAAAACAATCATAGTTGTTGGTCCTTTCTTCATGGAGGACAAAATAGTATGATTTCAATTTTAATGTTTTTGTACATTTTCTGAAACGCATATTACTGTTTTCTCTTAATGACTTAAAGATTGAATTGGTGCTAGCTGTGCAAGTGTTCCCTCATACTTCAACATGTTATGTGAGGCATAGAACTATGAGTGAGCAGTATGGACTAAATAATTTAATATAATAGGTTTTCTTTCATGATGTCTTAGTTTCAAGCAGTATTGTGTATTGTATTAATATTACAATATAAAAAAATATTTTACCGAAGCTGACACTGGCATTCTTAACCCGCTAGTGTTGCTGCTGCCTTTTGTACATTTCATCTACATAAGTAGCTGTCTGAACGGTTGGTGCATCAGTCGTAAAGACCTCTGCATTGCCAGAGCTGCACTTGCAATAAAGGAACACCGTGTTCACACACTGACTGAGGGTGTCTGCTGAAATGACCGCCGAGTAGAATCCTCGCCTCTTGAGGAAAATGAGTATTTACTGCATGGTGACTGTATTGTGATTTCTGATGGCAGGGCCCTGCTGAGCCACGGCATGGAGCGAGCCAACCTGCCGAACCCCCTCCGGCCACAGGGCGGCGCTGACGGCCTTCCCTCAGGGTTCTCGCTGGCGGTGGTGGGCTTCAGCAAAGGCTGCGTGGTGCTGAACCAGATGGTGTACGAGCTGGCTGGGGCCCGCGCCGACCTGCAGCTGTGTCACTTCGTCGAGGGCGTCTCCGACATGTACTGGCTGGACGGCGGGCACCCGGGAGGCAGCGAGACCTGGGTGACGAACAAGCGGCTGTTGAAGGAGCTCGCCACCAGCGGGGTGTCGGTCCACGCCCACGTGACCCCTTACGAGGTTTGCGACCCCATGCGGGCGTGGGTGGGCCGTGAGCACCGACACTTTATCAGGACCCTGGAGGAGTTCGGGGCCCGCCCGAGTAAGAATCTGCACTTTGAGGACGAGCCCCCCTCCATCGAGAACCACTTCAGGGTCATCCAGGAGTTCTGAGTTTGCTTTTGAGCGCTTGCATGCAGATTGAATAACTTATTTGATGGTCTTACCTAATGTTTCTTTACTTTAAGGACTCAGGCAGCATGTGACGGATGCTGGTGTGTTGTACCTTTCACAGCTAAATGCACTTGACCCGACCTGTTTGAATAACCCGGGAGCTTATTCCCTGCTCCCTGTGGCCCCGAGTAGGAACATGCAGGTGTGAAAGTGGTCTTTACTCTTCTGGCTGAATGTAACATTTTACATCTGATTCTGGCTCAAGCTACGAGCTGCTTGAGGGGATTCCTCATGCTTCAGGTGTATACTTACGTGACCTATTTTAATTTCTGCTAGGATTTAAAATTCAACCTTCAAGGTGCTATGTGTAAGATGTGGCCAGAAATGTGATTAAAACACCCAGAAAATTAACACATTCTCCCCAGAATGTGAAGAGGTTACAGTGTTGACGTATTCCTTACTGTTGTTGATGGTAAATGGACTTGTACATCTTCAGACCACTCAAAGCTCTTTAACGCTACATGTCATTGTTCACATCCATTCACACGCTGATGGCAACTACCATGCGAGGTGCCACCTGTCCATCAGGACTAACATTCACACACCACAGGCACTTGGACTAGTGCAGCCGGGGGAATCGAACAGCCAATCTTCTGATTTGAAGGACGACCCGCTCTATCACAGACACCTGGCTCGATTTTGATTAGTTTGGCCCTCCCAGCCACCAGGAGACTACTTCGCCTGAAAGTAGAGAGCAGGCGGTGGCTCTGGGAGATGGTCTCCAGGTAGCAGTTAGCTGTAGCAACTAGCATTCAGCCAGCCTGGCCCACTTTTCATTTATTTTTTTGATTGGCTGATTTTCATTTGCTAAAGCTAGCCACTTACCTGAGGGGATCCTGGTGGCGGAGAGGACAAAACAAAATGGAGTTGTTTCTTTCCACATTCGAGTAAATCAAATGATTTTGGGCGACTGTGGCTCAGTGGGAGAGCCGGATCGTCCTTCAATCAAAGGATCGGCGGTTCGATCCCCGCCTCCGCTAGCCCATTTCGATGTGTCCTTGGGCAAGACACTTAACCCCAAATTGCTCCTGCAGGATGTTCCCATGGTGAATGAATGTTAGTCCTGAGGCAGGCGGCACCTTGCATGGTAGCGCCTGCCTTCAGTGTATGAATGGGTGAACGATGACAAGTGGTGATGAAAAGCTTTGAGTGGCCGGAGGACTAGAAGAATGCTCTACAAGTACAGCCCATTTACCATTTGCCTTCAAGTCTACACGAGCTGTACAGCCCTGTAGCGTCACAGTGAACACACATGAACATGAACTGAAGATTAGATTATTACAAGGTTTTTGACCGACTCTGAGTGTCAGCAGTTTGGTCAAACTTTGCACATTGTTTCCTGCTGTTAGTTGGCAGTAGTTTTTATTTTTCTATAATTGATGGCTGTAAATGTAGACTGTATGTATCCATTAGTGGAGGTGAAATGCTGCCCCCTATGTGTTTGCAGCAGGTGGCCAGCTTCTACACGTTGCACCTTTTTTAGGTGCTCTTGTTTTCGACATGTGAATGTCTGAATGGTCTGAAGTCGGGTTCAGACTTCATCGGTTGTGTCGCTCGGTTGATTGTATTCAAATGTTTACTCGCTCACAAAGCTCCATTGTCATTCCTTCAGTTTGAGCCCAGTAGTAGATCCTCAATGTATTGCCTACTTTCTGTGACGCTTCCTTTTTTTTGTTGCTTTGACATCCCGGTCAAAACAAACTTCTAATGTTATTGCATATGCCTTTTTTTTTTACTAAGCACTTGCTGTCTCCTTGATTGGATCTTTTTCTCAGTTTGGGTTTTGACAATATACCAAATGACCGTATAAATATACAGTTGTTTTAACCAGACAAACTGTAATGATACTGTGAGATTTTGGTTTGTTCAAATGAAATATGTTGGGAATATGCATTAACTAGAAAGTACTTTTTTTTTTGCTCCGTTTTTCTTCTTCTGAAATGTGTATTCCCGTCTGTCTGATGTATTCCTTTCTGTCCGACCTATATCAGTTTACGTAGCATCTTTGCACTACACTGGTGATTGGGTTCGCTCATCGTGCTGAATGTAATGTATGTCTTAAAATCATTCCATAATACTGACTGCTCCCTTGCATGCTGTTTTAAAACCCTACAAGGAGGACATGTACGATTCAAGCAAGTGCACACCCAAGTGAACAAAGTGCTTGCTAAGTTGTCCTCGTCATTTTGTCCTGTTGACTGTTAGCTAATGATGGAGAGAATGCAACAGACAAATGGGTTTGTCTGCATTTAAAAGGGAGGGTACGGATTTTTTTGAGGTACTTCTCCATAGTCAGAGTACTACCTGCAGTAGATGGAGTTTGGAGTACCAGCATGGGCTCAAAGCAATGTACTGCTGTGGACGCCTACAAAAACCAATACCAGTTTTGCTATGTGCTGTATTTGAAATAATTAAATTACTGTTTTGAATAACACTGTATAGATAATGGCTTCAGTTCCCCTTTGGAACGGACTCTCCAAAATGAAGTAAAGTGTACACTTCAACTAATATGGATTTGTTGTTAAAAAAACAACCATGAAGCTGCTGTCCCATTCTCAGCAGTACAGCTTTGATCCCGTGCTGGAACTATTGTTTCTCCTAAGCTACTATTGTAATACACACTTCAGAAGTCCTTCTCTCCCTTAACAGAGCGGCGTTTGTTCCAGCTCTCTTGAATCCGCAGGTGGCAGCAGTGTGGGGAAAAGCAGGATATTGACAGATGAACAGATTTGACCAAGACCGCAACAAAAACACACCATCAGATATTTTCTACAACCTTTAATGAGCTTTTTGCAGTTTGCTTGGTGATGCCTACATATTAGCCTGCAGTTGATCAGAACACAAAAGGATTATGTGTCTTTTTTGTTTGTCATTTCAAATGGAATTAGAATGCTCATAAATTTAAAAAAGAAAATATAAAAACGCAAAATAAACATACATTTCTGAAACATTTATTTGCTTGTGGCTGGCTTGACTGTTACCCACAGCGTCCTTCGGTCGAAACAAGAAAGTCAGGTGACATCAGTCACCTTGAATGCTGAGCTCCTCAATGCACGCGCGCACGCACGCACACACACACACACACACACACACACACACACACACACACACACACACACACACACACACACACACACACACACACACACACACACACACACACACACACACACACACACACACACACACACACACACACACACACACACACACACACACACACACACACACACACACACACACACACACACACACACACACACACACACACACACACACACACACACACACACACACACACACACACACACACACACACACACACACACACACACACACACACACACACACACACACACACACACACACACAGTTCAAGTGACGAGATGGACAATGGTGGCAAAAACAAGCCGTCATCCTACAAAGTGAGATCCCTGACATCACCACACTGCAAAACAAGGCTCTTATCTCAAGGTCTCAGCTACTCAAGTCGTGAAACTAGTTTAAGTTTTTTTTTTTTTACACAGATAACACTTCTATCACAGGAAGAGGAACCTTCACTCGTTCCTGTACAACTGAGCTTGATGTATTTAGACGTGAGAAACTTCCTGTGTGAAAAGAAAGACACCCGTTTGGAGTGGAATCAGAAACTGCAGTCGACTGTGAAAATACTTGACTCGGGAGATGAAGTAAGATTCCAGCTTGTTCCCTTATACAGTAGCAAAAGAGACGCATCTCGGACAGATATTCTTTCCAGCTGCTCGGAGAATAAAATTCTGACAGGCTCAAGTGGAATCTGCTAACTCGGTGACATTCAATCGCTCGTTGAGATGAACGTCTCTTACAGTGTGTTGTTCCAGTTTCCAAGGATGACAGCATACAGATGAGAGCACGGCCGTGGCTGGAGACACCCATCTCCCACACAAAGGCCATTGTACCAGCCCGTGACGACAACAAAAACAACAACACAATGTGGTCTTATTCTGTTCGACACCTCACAACAAAAAAGAGGAATGTTTCACTGGGGATTAAGAGGAATCAGAGTTTAGGAAAGTTCATTCAAGTGAAGAAAAGATGGCAAATCCTGTGAACCGATAGCACCTCGTGTTTAACACATTACACAGCGGCTCAGTCACGCCCGTCTCTTTCTGAAATGACACGAATCATCGCTCCCACTTCCCCGTCGCCCCAACAAGCATGCCATGCCGACATATCTCAACAGTTACGACTATTCAAACTCTTCCTTCAATCACTTCTTTCAACACCGACATATTTCCAGAATTCAATCACCTCCCGACTGAAACCACCTCGTCTCGCCCTACCTCCCAGTACCCCCTACAACCTAGACCTCCTTTCCTCGGCCCAATCCACTCCCAACATTGACATTTATTATTCAGCACACTGTGACCACAACAGCTTGTTTTAAATAACACCGGAATCATCCTCTCCCGCAATCAACACTTCTTTATAAGACACGTTATTTACATAAATATATAAAGTATAAGTTCAGCACATAAATAATGATAAGAATAATAATAGACCTGTAAGAATAAAAGAATACAACACAAAGTGAGCAGAGAGCGAGCAGCATACCCTGAGATGAGAACAGGAATATATATATATATATAGCTATAGATATGTGTATATATCAATATATATACATACATACTGTATATATCAATATATATATCTATATACATATGAGATATTATATATATATATATATATATATATACACACATATATACACATATATATATATACACATACATATATACTGTATACACACACATATATATATACACATACATATAGAAATATATATATATACATATACACATACACATATATATTTACTGCAGGCACCCTGACCCGACAGGACTGGAGGAGCTTTGAATGAAAGGACACTGAATGGCTTCGGGGCTGAAGGACACAGAGAAGCTCTAAAAGGACAAGCAAACACAGACTCTTGTGAAGAGTTTCTACTTTCCGCTCATCGGTATCAAACGTGTGCTTATGAAGTAAGTGCTAAAGTCGAGCTTCTCTTCTTGCGGCTAACAAAAGAGGAACCTACAGCCAACTGAGGAAATCATTTGAGTAAGTGCGGGTGTGGCATGCTGGGTCTTTCTTGTTTTTAAGGTTCTCTCCCTACAGAAGGATGCGTGATGATTTGTTGCTGGTGTAAACCGTTAGGTCAGGAGAAAGTATAGTAAATGTGGGATGCTTTCTTTAGAGGGGGACTATTGATTACTATGAGGTTGGACCTATTAAAAGTTTGATCTAAAATCCTGAGCTAAATTTGAATTATTGCAGACATATAGAACATGTCAGTAATACGTAATGTACAATGTGTAATTCAGCCCCTCTGCAGCTCGTCTTCTTTAAGTCAGCTTGGATGTGGCATACGCCGACTTAGCAGGCAGCCAGAGCTGGAGCTACGACAGAGACAGCAGCCTGTTTGAAAAAGGGGCCGAGGAGTCAACAGGTTTACCGTCCCTAGTTGTCTTCGAGCTGCAAACGAGGACATTACCACACTTCCTCATTGCGCAGGGGCCTAGCTCGATGTCGCACACGTTTCTGCTGAAGCACAAGTGACTAAGAACCCTTCACTTCCGACCTTAAGGCAGAGCGCTGACGAGTTGAAAAAGATCGATTAAGATGCACAAGAGAGGTATTGCATAGATTCCCCTAGAAACACTCACAGTAGCCTTCAACAGTACAGGAAGAACACGCAGTGGAGCTCATGCGGCGCATTGAAGCTACCAGGTTTCAACAATGAAAGGAATTAAATACTTCAGGTTAAACACACTGCATTAATTGAGACATAATGTACAATGTTCACACTTTTTTTTTCTTTTTCTTTTTTAAAACAGCGATGGATCAGTGTCAGATCTCAAAATTTAGCTTGTTATCTTTGGTCTGAGTGGTCGATCTTGGAATTTAACAAATTAGTGAAATATATATATATATATACTTTTGAGTGGTGACAGCTGGTTTTCTGGAGGCTTTAAAATAATTTAAAAGCTCACAGGGGAGAAGCAGGAAGCCCAGCCTCACACTTCGATTCCTTCCAGTTTTCGCTTTGCTTTTATTAAATTTCTTTCTCAAAAGTCCCCGTCTCCAGCGGCGGGCCTTTCCTCATCGAAGCGGAACCTTTTTGTGTGCGAGTGGGGCGACTCCAGGAAGTTCTCCTTGTCCTCGGGGTCCTCGGGTGGGGCTGTCCACTTGGTGCCGCAGCTCCTTTCGCGGACGCTTCGCGGACGGGTGGTGGCGGGGTCGGGGCTCAGACAGAGCTGCCACAGCCAGGGGTGACTCATGCACTCTGCAGCGCTGGGCCGGTCCCTGTGGTCGGAGCACAGCGTTAAACACCCGCAGTCCGGCGCTGTAGTTCATGCAGCTGACAATTATTTTCACTATCGATTCATGGGAAACCTCGGAAAATAACCTCATATTTACAAACCTGGTCCCTATTTTCCCATGGTTTTGTGACTTGGGTAAAACTGAAACTGGTCTGTGGTTGAGGGAGTGCCATCCCCTCACTGTATGGCCACTAAAGACGCTTGTTTTTCCCACTGACGTGCTCCGATTGTTATTCCTTGTTTCAACATTATGGAAAAAACCTGACAAAGAAATAAAACGGTTTTCTTTGTTACTGTGTGTCTCGCTTAAGTCTTGTTTTGAAATGCTGCGTCCCATCCAATGCAGCTAAATATTCATCCATGACTTTAAAGATATTGTAGCGAACACTTAAGCTACGCTTCCAGTCCAACTCCACCAGCACTCCTCTCTCTGAACCTCACTCATGTTTCCAACCGTTGTCTTCTGGTAACAAGTCTTTGGTTTCATTTCTCTCAGGGTGTTTTCCACAATGCTGTCTATAATGTGTGTCAGTGGACAACAAACAAGCGAGGGTCTGCTGAGAAGGACCGCATTGCAGCCGGTCTATCACCTGCAGTGCTCTCCTTCAGGACTGGACCAGTTCCTAAACCTGTTGTCTCCATTGGACACTTAGGCACAGAAACGTGGGGGAAACAAATCTGTGTGAATTCCTCTCACGAGAGCAGACTAAAATAAAATATGACATAACGGTTGGGCTGCCTCGTGGAAAAATCCTCTCTTTGTTTACAGCTCTGTGCCAACATTTCATTTTGACTTCATTCAAAATAAATCACTTGACTGAGGTGAGTTTGCACGCACGCTCGCGCGCACGCTTTACTCACTCTGGCGTTTTGACCAGCAGCTTGCGGACGAAGTCCACGGCCAGCTCAGACACCCTGGAGAAGGCCTCCCGGCTGTAGTCCACGTTGACCATGGACACGTTCAGATACGTCTCCTGCTTGTCGTCCCCGGCGAACGGAGACTCGCCCGTCACCAGCATGTAGGCTATGACACCCACACTCCTGAGGAACACACACACACACACACACACACACACACACACACACACACACACACACACACACACACACACACACACACACACACACACACACACACACACACACACACACACACACACACACACACACACACACACACACACACACACACACACACACACACACACACACACACACACACACAGTCAAAACATGCACAGCGGGCTGTATACCGGAGGGCACACTTTTAGAAAATATAATACAAATATAATCTTCATAATTTTGGCCACCACAAGTGAGAACAAACGTGGCGATTAAAATAATTACCCTAACTGTAAACAGCTATTAGCATTTGCAGAGCTACTTT
The DNA here is from genome assembly GCA_023566465.1 of Cottus gobio. Taxonomy (NCBI): domain Eukaryota; kingdom Metazoa; phylum Chordata; class Actinopteri; order Perciformes; family Cottidae; genus Cottus; species Cottus gobio. The sequence continues at coordinate 18,626,397 of CM042227.1, read as the reverse complement.
GTGGCTCACTTTCCTTTTCATTCACAAATCGCTCCGGGTTTAGAGTTTAAACAACAGAAAGGACACTCAACGCTACGCGTTCTCTTTCCAAAAACGGTTTTGCTAGAATTGACTTACCATAGATCGGTCGCCGTCGTGATTGGCTCATAATTCAGGATCTCAGGAGCTTGGTGAGGACATGAAATAAAATAAATCAGTTGTCACTCAATCTTACAAGAATGTTGTCAATTTCCTGGATCATTTCATACCTTGTGTTGTTTTGTTTCACCACTACTGACTGTTGTGTCTTTAGTTACTGTGTTATTAAGTAAAATGTACACAGGAAGGCAAGGCATTCAAAACTAAGTGTGTGACAGCAGAGTTGCCCTCTATCCACAAGTGTAGATAATCATGCTAAAGCTACAAATATCTCAGTATCCATAAACTACTTCTTATTTGTGAGCGTTGTACCTCTGAGAGCTACAGAGGCGTTTCTATCAGCTGCACACAAGACGGGTCATGCTCTGGAGGACTTTGCCCGGACTGCTGCCAACTAAAGCGCGGCCGTGCCTGCGATGGCAGACCGTGTCTGATGTTTTCTGAGTAATCAAAGCGTGCTTTATGAACATCACCTTACCCACATACTCAGGCGTGCCAAGTATCTCTCGGAGCTCTCCGACCGCGCCCAGTCTGCGTGCCAGGCCGAAGTCTACAATCTTTATGTCTCCCGGAGGAGACAGGCAGGTCAGGAGGATGTTCTGCGGCTGAGGGGTGAAAAGAAGCGGGGGGAAACCGCAGGGTGAACATCACGCAGAGAGATACAAGTACAGGAAAGATAAGACATGCTGTACTTTAAACTCAAAAGCTAATACATAACTTCTCTTTGAACAGTCATTCTATAATGAGAGGTGTTTACCATTCTGGAGCACCATGACTAGTTTAAGTGCTGGAAATACAATGGCCATATGACGCCGCAAACACTGCTATGGTTTAATTATTGCATTCTTGTGAACATAGAGAACTCGCTCGTTTTGTTTACACCAAACGCACCGATCTATTTAGTGTTTCTGAAGCCTGTGTCATGTTAAAGCCCCGGCCCTGGTCACATTTACATTGGCATTATTGTCGGTATTAATTTAGGCCTGGGAACAAAAGCTTGCGGCACTGTCAAAATCACTTGTTTTACACTGTGCATTCTGCTTTTTCCCTGTTACCACCTCCAACCCTTCTCAACTGTAATCATGAAAATAGGAAATTGGGGGTTTGGAATCCACAACTTCTCTAAAAAAGGAAACACGCAGTCGAGCACTTGAGTGGAAGTTTGTGGCGAAGCGAGTGAGCGCGTAATAATAGATTCACTCGACTCTAAATTTCGTGATTTTCTGCGTGATTGAGTGTGTGTTCGTGTGCATGCAGACCTTCAGGTCCAAGTGCACCAGGTTGCTCTGGTGGAGGTGGTGGACTCCCTCCAGGGTTTGCCTGATCAGACGGGTGATCTGGGCCTCCGGCAGCAGCTCCTCAGACACGCAGTGGTCAAATATCTCTCCACCGGCCGCACTGGGCAAAGAGAAAACACACCGTCAACACCCAGGTACACGCATGGAGACTCTTCATGAAACGGCCACCTACTGAAATGTCCATGGAGAGTAAAACACACGGGGGTTTAGGGGCATTTGAAGCAGTTTGTATGCGATGCACTTTCAACGCAAGAAACAGAAATATAGTGTATTTGTGGTTTTAGTGGCCAACCCATAGCCAGAGGGCTTCTGGTTTTGATCCTACATGTCCTGGCAAAGTGCTATTGAGCAAGAAAGCAGCCTCCTCCCTGCTCACGCGCTGTAAAGTACTGCAGCTGTAAAGCACTGCAGCTAAGAGCATCAGCCAAAGTTAACGCAAACCCTAAAATGGTGGTGCAGGGTACAAAGTTCACCTGATTTGATAACATTTCAGGTTATTCCACTTTTGTTTTTTTCCCCTCTACTTTTGGAGCCGTCCAGGCTGTCTTGGATCAATAAAGTGGGCTGTCCTAAAAGATTTCACTGCTTATTCTTATTTCCATTCTGGCCTTCACATCTAGTTTTCTGTTTTGATAGTAGCTCAGAAGATGTCCACGCAGCTCATCTAGATCTGGAGTTTCAGCTCTTTCTATACAGTAATTTCACCTCCAAACCTGATAAACCTGTTGAACCACGAGCATTACAACAACAAAAAAAAAACGCGTCTCAGCTTCTTAACATTGAACAAACAGGACTTTGCCCTTACACAGGCCTTTCCAGGATCACTCTGGTGGTTGTGCATGTTTGTGGTAGAAACATTGAAACATGACATATGTGTCCGTTGTGAACTCACTACTCCAGCATTAAGACAATTTCGTGGTCCGTCTCGTACGCCGTGTGCAGGTTGACCACTCGGGCGTTGTTGCGGGCCGTCTCCAGGACGGCCATCTCGTGAATGACCTCTGCCCGGCAGTCGCGACCTCGTCTCCTCTTCCGGATGTACTTGGCGGCGAACACTTTCCCAGTGGCCTTCTCCACGCAGCGCCTCACCACAGCGAACTTCCCCCTGGGAAGCAGAACGTGGGCATGCGCTTTTAGTGAGACAAAGATCAGCTTCAGTAACGAAGTATAAATATATATATATATATATATATATATATATATATATATATATATATATATATATATATATATATATATATATTTTAATAGTCTGGGATCCTTGAATGAAACGATCTCAGATTAATTTCGTCCATTAAAAGATCAAACATTCTCCAATTAGTTAAGTTACAAAGCTTTGATTTCTAAAATATTATGTAAAATTGGATTATATGGAATTAAAGAAAAGGTCCCAACATGTATCACAATAAATGTTTCAGCATGAAAAGCTTCCTCACATTAGAGTGTATGGTAATGAGGAGTGCTAAAGGCAGTTTTGTATTAAGTATTTACTACATTTAATTATTTTATAACGTTAACTCAGGCCAGAACATGTCCCCACAATACTTCCAAAATAAAACACTACATGACATGAATTAATTTACAGTATATTGCCACGCTCAATGGCATACGGCTATTGTATAAATTATTGCAGCATGGGGACAACGGTGCAATCATTAGATTAGTGTGTTATCTCACCCAGAATAGCTAGATGCTAATGGGGCTGCTACGTCTTGATCATTGGGGTAATTGTTCAAGTTACTCAAGCTGGGAAGATAGTGGCTATCTGCTACTAGATGGAAGAGCCCAAACTCATCATGGCAACAACCCGGCGCCAAGGAATGGCTGAAAACATGCAGCGCTGATGAGGGTGTTCATTATTCATAATATTCAAAACTGTTTAAAAGGGGACATATCATTAAAACTCAAATGTTGGTATCTGGAGTGCCTTAAACTGTGGAATCAGACCAGATGTGATTCAACAACTCCCCTTCGTTTTTCACGTGCAGGCTCATTACAATACACCGGCCACGGCTCAAGAGCCACGGTGGTACGATGCACCGTGTTTTTGTTTAATTCTAACGAGCCAATCAGAGCCAGTTCTGCAGGAGGGCTGACAGACACAGGGGCTAAAATGGAGCATTTCAGACTGAGTAGGAATACAGAAATGTTCCGACAGACTGTAAGAGAAAAATTACGTTTTCTGAACGCTACGGCATGTAAACACGTTCGAGCAGAAATTAAAAACAAGTATGAACCTGAAAATGAGCATGATTTAGGAGCATCTCCTAAACAAGAAGGCCGGCAAAACGATTAACTCTCAAATTGTCCTGAGAACTAGACGACCTTCCCCTCACTGAAAAAACAAAACACATTTGGCTGATATTTGATTCAATTAGTGGAAGCACTTCTACAGAAGGCCTTGCAATGACAGCAACAAAAAGAGAAAGATTATTTAAATCCAAAAATAACTGCATTGCAAAAACCCAAGGACAGGGAGAATTCTCACAAAGAGACTTCTCTGAAACAGTAGCACGATGGAGCTGAACCATCCAACTTTGTGGCGCCGCCTGTCACCGTTATAAGTCCAATATTTTCCTACAGTTTTAGCATTTGATAAACAAAGCAGATAGAACAGCATGATAATCCATGCCATGTTCAAATAGCTTTCTGTATCTGGCAGCCACTTACAAACTAAGCAAAAACAAGTGTTGGCTCCTCATCACGTTAAATGAGCACTTTAGTGTAAGGTGTGACACGACACAGTTATTTATTACTCTTCACTTTTAACTGTAAAGTTATTAAAGGAGCATTCCAGAAATTATGTATTACATTTTATCAAAGTTGTGGGACTTGAGAGGAACACACGCACACACACATTATATTTATATATACATATTTATATATATATATATATATATATATATATATATATATATATATATATATATATATATATATATATATATATATATATATATATATATATACACATACATACATACATACATACATACATACATACACACACATCAATATATATATTTATTTAGTCTGACTTAAAATCCTGAACACCCAAGCTCCAAGCTACAACAGTCAAGCTCCAAAACAGCGGGATCCTATAATTCCCATGATGCAACTCAGTGGTTCTTTGTTGGACTCTCCTTGTCCACACCTTTCAAACTTCATTCCTCCTGTTAATCACCACTGATGATGTCAGCAGGGTTATGTTCTCTTCACAGAGCTCTTTGACAGCCGTTTAAATTACAGGCTGATTAACAGTCCTCACGGAAGGTAAACTCATCTTCAAATTTGATGAATTGCTTCAATCAACTTTTGGCTGGCAGGGGGGGGGGGGAAACCCCATTTAAGAAAAAAGGTGACATACACAGCCACCATGTGCCATTGGTTAATACAAGTTCCCATGGTTCACATCTTCCCTCCCAAACATCAGCTGATGCATGTCCTACACTCACACTAGTATCTCTGGTTTGGTCGACAACAAACACGGGCAGGTAACAGACTTGTTGTTACTCATGACAGAAAGTTGCAGCCTGATAAAGAAATAGGGAAACACCGTGAGACAGAACCCTTCTAGTTCAATGCAAGATTGTGTTGTGCCAATGTGCAGAACTACACAGGCCTTAAAAAGGTCAAAAGTAGAACCATAAATTGCCCGCATCATGTTCCTTAAAAGTATTGCATCTCAGAACTTCCTGTTATGGCAAATCGCACACAAAATAAGTGAACAGAAGTGGCCCGCACCACTTCTTCTTTCGAAAAGTAGGGTTGCTTGTTTCCTTCCTCTTGCTTTGAAATCTGAATTATACAGTACATGATGCATGACACATTACTTCAAACACACCTCAGAGATCTCAGCTGTTGCCATGGCTCACACACTCACACACACACACACCACACACACGACAAAGGTCTACTGTAGCACGAACAAGTCAGCCCCCTCACACCCTGGCACTGCAAGGCTCGTGTATTTACAAGGTGGAAGCTTACAGTACAGAGTCCAAGTGCAGTTAAAAGTTAAAGGTGCTATTCATGGTTGCGAATACAGAAATGAGACAATGCCAGATAAAACGGACATGTTGAATGGTTCTGTCATCCAGAGGTGATGTGTGGTGTGTTTAGTGGTGGTGACAATGTAACAACAACTTGCTCAGTTCAGTCTCCAATAACACTGCTATTTGCAACTATGTACCAATACAAGGTATGGTACTGGCACACGTACGAGTCCACCATTCTCAAGAATAGACTACTTCATACAAGTATTCACTCAGTAATCTCTGAGTTGACTGTGATAGAAATGGACATGCATGACACAGTCTGCATTGATAAGGCTTATTGTATCATCGGCAGTGGATAGCTGCCTAACTCTAAGCTTAGCTATAGCTCATCAACCTGGTTATGAGCTATCATAACTATCTGGCCCGTCCGGTGGGACACGTCAGGTCCACACCAGCTGGACTTCCAGACAAACACTTCAGGCTCATTTCCAACGCAGATTGAACACTTGATGTAACCCAACTCTAAGTAATCTGAGTAGTATAATGTATAACGGAACAACTTATCACGGTCCTGTAGACAGCATACTGTCGAGCAGAGCCCCCCGCTCCCCCCTCTCTCTCTCTGTTGTCCCGGGACAACAGTCCTGTCGGCTGGACTCACCTCCCGAGCTCTCCGGTGATATCGTACACACTCTCCAGCGGCTCTGTGCTGATTGGGGTCTGAATTTCCCCGAGCAGCCCCGCTGCGAGCCCGCTGCGGCTGTCCAGCCGCCTCCGAGACATCTTCCTCTACCCCGGGGAACGTGAGGGTGTCGGTCCCGCTGCCAGCTGCCCCCGGCTGGATGCCGCTGCGCTGAACACCGAGTAAAATGGGAGACGAACGACACAACTAAGCCAAGAGTCCGTCTATCGTTTCCGCTGCCAGCGTTACGTTAGTTACATGGTAGTGTTAGCTAAGCCGGTCACCGCGCTAGTGTTCGGGTCCTGTTAACGTTACCGACTCCGGTTAGCTCAACTGTCGCTAACTAAGTTAGCTCGGGTCAATGTCGCGGCTTCACAAGTGAGTTAAACCGATTTCCACAATAACGACAGGGGAGGAGCGGGTCGTTGGCTGGTTCCAGACGCACGGTTACCCAGACTACCACAGCCGAGACTATCACATGCCGTAGTAAGTTTATCTAGAGAGTTGTCGATCTTTCTTTTTTCTTTTTTACATCCTTCTGTTTGACACTTTCTCGACACGTCACGGTTTGGCGCATGCGCAGTATCGTTGTGTTTGAAAAAAGGGAGGTCGAGTTGATTTGAAATGTGAATACAGTTGAGTTGTTTAAACTGTCATCATGTACTCCAGAACTATGTGTAATGGAGAGTGGAAAATAACAAACAAATAATAAGTCCAAAATAAATAAATAAATAAAACTACTCAAAATACTCATAAATGTGAGTATGTTTGTGAAATAGGTCAAATCTTTGACATGATATGACAGTTTCCTAACAATTACCTCAAATGACAATGACCTATTTGCGGTCGCGTGGCGCTGGAGCCGATCCCAGCTGGCATTGGGCGAAGGACAGACAGGTTGATCATGATGAGTCATAATAACTATAAGTCATACTTTTGAGCAAGTCCAAATTATGAGATCAGACAGATTTTAGGTTAGTATCTTAAAATAGTTTAAAATGTGTTTCTCATATTGTTTTAATGTAGAGTCAAACTTACTTAGTAATACTTTTAACCATGAGTATTTTTATTTTTGTCATTCTTTTTTTTTATCATTTTCTATCACAAATAGATGTTTTTTTTCCTGTCCATCCACATAAATCTATCCATGGCACTGGGAGCATCATATCAAACCCATAAAGACAAGTATATATAGGGATAGTTTTATAATTTTATATTTTTAATGTATATTTATCCCCATATTGTCTTTAGAATGTTTATATTTAGCTTCACTTTTATACTGTACTTTGAAGATAATACCTTTTGTCATTTTACTCATTCAATTGGCACAAAACTCTTAACAAAAGATTAATAAGAGTCACGTATCGTTAATCAAAATTTGCCATTTGTTCTCTTTTATTACAATCATTGGGGTGAAATGGAGACACACACAGGAGCTTTGCATAGAGTGGAATTCTGAAAACTGGAGACGTGTCCTGTCAGAAATGTACTGGGAGAGGAAGAGAGAGGTGCAGCTGCCTCCATCTGGATGTGAAGCAAGTGATCAGTCTTACCTGTCCCCTGCAGCAGGGAAGCCTCATTAATGGAAAGCTCAAACTGACCCGGGTGAATGTACATCCTTTCACATGAAGCGCTGTGTTGCCCATGCCACAAATCTGATGAGGTGATGGTCTGTAAGGATTTGGCAGGAGCCAGAAGTGGGATGTGTTTTTTGAGAGAAAGAGAAATAAAGAGAGAGAGAGAGAGAGAGAGAGAGAGAGAGGCCTAATGGTTGACTTTGCAAGCCCCAAACCTTTGGTACATTCGGTGCAAAATATATAGTTATACACACAACAGGACGGACATACATATACATTTATATACAAAGAGACAAACAAGGACCGCACACATGATACACGAACATGTGCTCTCACGTTTCACAAAATCAAAAACAGCCCTATTGATTCACCACCGATTCGATGAACCATGACCTCCGACCTATTACTAAGATAGGCAGACACGCACATGTGAAAGTAACAACACTTTTTTTCCTCTTTTCTTTTTTTTTTTTAAACATGCTGCCGAGACACTTGCTGTTACACTGTCATAAAGAACAAACAAAACTATTGCATTCGCGCTTCATTCCCGGAGCTAAAACTAAGTGACTGGAGCACCTATTTTCCCGCGCCGTGTTCCCATGAGCGTGGCGCTTCAGGGACCACGTGCCAGGTAAGCAGAAGGCCGCATGCCTCGAGTGAGCCACGACCAAAGTGACGCAACTTGACCAGCTCCCTCGCCCCCCTTTTCTGAATAGATAGCAATATCCTCATGCAAAAAAAGCTAGTAAGGACAGTGTGTTGCACTATTTCAGCATGCAATATCGAGCTATAACACAACGCCATCTAGGGGTTTCTGCCCTCGGCGCGGCTCATAGAGCTCACCGGGAAGATCCCGCATGCAGTATTGGACTGGGTTGGTGGAGGTGGTGGTGGTGGCGGGGGGGGGCCGGGGTACGACAGTCTGCCTCCACGTCTCGCATCACATGTGGGGCCCGGCTCTATTCCAGCCCCCCCTCCCCTACCCCCATGTGGCTCCAACAGGACTCTGTATACAGTAGGTGTAATCTTGCATGCACCCCATAGAAAACGAGTACATGTGTGTGTATTTGTGTGCGCATGTTAGAAAGTGTGTGTGAGACTGAATGAAAGGGGTCGTGGTGGGGGTTGGGTATGGGGGAGGGGGGTTGGGTCGTGCACTTCAGAGTTTGAGAAATTGAATCACATGCTTATAAGACAAAACTATTGCTTGGCATGGACTTAAATGCCAAACGTTCTGAAGTCAAATGTATTCACACAGCCCCGAAGGCTGGTGCGTGTTCCCCGTCGAGGTCGTCATCACGCCTGGCCGGGTCATTCAGAGAGAAGGGAACCGTTGAAGGTGCCATTGTAACAATAGCACACTTTACCGCCCCCTTGTGTTCACATCTGCTTTGGGACTTTAAAACCACAACTACCTTCAAGTTTCACCATCTTTGATTTGGGAGACACATGGATCTGGTCTTTTTCTTCTTTCTTTTTTTCTTTTTTTTAACAAGGAAATAAAATAGCTTTCCTTATGAAATTTCACTTTATGGTCAGGAAAACCCAAGAGGCACTAAAAAAAAGGTCCCACCATTGCATCCTGACCAGGTTCCTTGGGTGACACCCGTCTTTCAGCTAAGAAGGCCTAATCCGGGGCCAACATTAGGGTGAAGTCGTCCTCCTTCCTCAAGCAACCACGTCACCTTTCCTTTCCCTCCACTTTGTGGTTCGTGAAATCTTTCTCCTGGGCTGAACAGAGTTGCTCGAGGTTCATACATTCGGTCACTTATTTGGTACATTCATCCCTTCGTAAGTTGGGTGGGGGCTGTTCTCACATCAGTGAGAGGGACCTCGTCATACTTATGAGCGGCCGTCACCTGTCTGTGAGAGAAAGTGCATCTATTGTTCATGACGCCTGTTTGAACAGTTTAGTCAGACAGGAACCCAGCACTTCTGTCTGACTGAAGTGTGTCAGTATGTGTATCTTGTACAGCGGAGCAGTCATACTGTCATACTGTAAGAAAGTGCACCTGCAGCAGGCTAGTGCTGCAATACTGTACTCACTATTATCTGTGTGTGTGTGTGTGTGTGTGAGATACTGGATACCTTGGTGAGTATATGCAGAAACGGAGCCACATGTCTCAGGTGTGTCTTTACCTTCCGTGCCCATGTAAGAGCTCCGATGAGCTCCGGGGTTAAAGTCCTGACCAGAGCCTGCTGTAATTATCTCGACACTGTCCATAGGTGTCACTGATGATTTGTGACTCACTGTCCAGCTTATTCAGCAATCAAAACGATGACAAACAAGTGTATTATCAGTCTACATACAATATGTGTATGTTTATCTGCGTGCGTGTGTGTGTGTGTGTGTGTGTGTCTTTGTGCACTCCAGTGTATCCCCTACTCTCAGACAGGCGAGGAGGACCAGCCAACATCCAGTTCTAAAATGTCATATCTTTCTATACTGATAAAAAAAATCTTGGGGGAAACACTGGTTTGCAACATCAATAAGACCAAAATGTCTTATGTTGTGTGTGTATTTTGTGCAAAGGTGGTTAGCGTGTGTGTTAAAGTTCATAACGTTGCAGCCTTGGTGCAGAAAGGACACAGTTTTGAGGTCCAGAGAAGGAGAGGGGAGCTTAGTGTTTGGTGAAGGTTGTAGGAGGAGGATGAGGAGGAGGGGGGAAGGTGCTAGAAATCCAGTAAACAAGGCCATTAACTGAAGAGATAAAGCACACATGTGGCTCAATGAACAACGGTTACCATGAAAACAAGAAATTGTACTGTACAGCTTTTCAACCCATTCTCCGACTGCCCGCCTCTCCTCCAGAAGGTGTTCACTTGACGGACTTCTCTGAGATATGCGAGAGAGAGAGAGAGAGAGAGGCAGAGAATCCTAACGAAGCCTGAGAGCTGCTGAGTGACGAGAAGCCAGTCTGGGAAAAATAAATAAAACATCTTCAGAGTTCTCCACGGGTGAAGGGGAGTGGGGTGTGGGGGGGAGGTGGAGGGGTGGTTAGTTGCCATTTGAGGATATTAGTTTAGTTTCTATGTCTCTTCTCAGTAAGAACGGTGGGTTTCCAGATGGTTCTCTCTCCAGAGTTAAAGCTGCGTGTGAGCTGATTGGAGGTCACTCTAAACCGAACGTGCTCGTCTCCTCCACAGCAGTGACCAGCTTCTCATAGAGCATGGAGAACGAGGGGTAAGGGGGCAGGTCCAGACGATTGAAGCAAGTGTGAGCCCTATGGAGACGTACAAGATTATCAGATAGATGATTAAGACATTATGCATATATATAAATCATAAATAGTATGTTGTATATATAGTACTGTACAACATTTAAAGCCTGTACAAAATGTAATTCAGCTAATTATCCACAGATAGAAACCGGAATAAATGGCATATGTTGGACATGATATTGGGATATATGCTTTTCCCCCCTGTTAAATAAAGAAATACATTAAAAAGATGTATAGTCCAAATAAAAATGGTTTAAATGGAGCGGGGCCCATACAATATTACAATATTAAAGATTTCTACAACAGTCACCAATAACATAGTACAAGTGTAATTTAGCAATTGTCAAATCTGGAAGTTACACCGGCTGAAGACTTAACCAGAACAGATAATAGACAAAGAATAGAAAAATTAGACAATGCCTTTAATGTACGAGATCAGCCGTCTGTATTGTATAAGGCCTTATACAAAATGTCCTGATAAAGTAAACGTGGGAACACTGTCAGAGACAAGGTTGGATCACTTAGATTCAGAAAGGTTCTGCGTGTTTCTTAAAATTTACATAGTGGTCTGATCTCTAAAGGCTGAGCCCAGCCACACTAACGTAAAATACAAATGTGGAGTGAGGAAAAAGAAAGGTCACAGGCCCGACCTCCCTTCAACAAACAGAAAAAAAACATGCAGCAACCTCCAACTTCTTTTGCAAAGTGAATATTTTCCTGTGTATTGCCAAAAGGCCCTGCAGTCATCACATTAAAACATCTTACCTGGGTAAGGAGGTGATTTTCCCCCACTTCTCCACACAGAATCTGCGGGGTCCATTACTGCCCCGGAGAGATGCGAATCCCTCGTAGGGAATGCTGGAAGTGCCGGTCACAAACTAGAGAGAAGAGGGTGACACCCGTCACACAAAGTATTAAAGCAGTTTACGAAGACACTCTTCCGATCTCAAAATTGTACTCAAAATTGTATGTAAATTAGTCTGTTTAATGTCTGTTTGGTGCTGTGGGTTTAACTGAGGCTTTAATGAAAACAGAAACATTGCATGTTGTGTAATCCAGTTACATATAAACTAGACGATGGTAACAGCCTCCTGCACAAGCACACTATCCAGCTCAAAGCTAACCCCCAGCGTGTACTGGTACATCTGCGGTGTGCGGCCCTGCAGGAACCCCCGGCCTCCACACGGGGGCAGCCTGCATGCCTGCGGTCGCCCGCGTGCCCTACCTGCAGTAGTCTCAGCCTCTGCTCGTTGTTGAACCTCTCCACAGCTGCCCAGAACCAGCGAATCACTATGTGGTTGTCATGGTAACCTGGAGGGGGGGGGGGGGGGGGGGAGAGACAGACGATGATGGTGCATGAGTCAGATGAATAACAAATAAGGCTTCTTGTCCCCTGCTCCTCCCTCCATCTCACTACCTCCCCTCTGTGATTTTGGAGCGGGCTCCGCTGTTAAATGTTTAATGTCCGGAGCTGTTGGGTCCGTCTCAGTCGATTCCTCTATTAAAAGAGCCTCACACTGAGTCATGGACGACTGTCGGTTTGAGCTCTCTCGTCTCCCCGCTGCTGGCGGCTTCTCCACTGTATTGGCCAGACCCTTAAAAAGCCTTTTAATGGGATCTCCTGTAAATGGTTTGGACACTGGCGCTTGCATGCCTGTGCTGTACACAATGTGAATCACAATAATTAAATAGCAATAACTCCACCAAACATCCAAGTGCTCATTATACAGCACATTACCATGAATATCTGTTGTTAAATAGGTAATGGAAATATTTCTCAAACTCAAGAATCCCTATTGATTGTATAGTGAGTTGTTAATACGATAGCAGCAGAAATTACAGGGATGTGTACAATACTTTCCCTTTTTAGAAGATTTGAATGAATTGAAATGCTACTCAATATGCTACTTGAGTATACGTGTCTCCTGTATAATATATAGTAATATAAGGAACACCCAATAATACTTTTATTGGGAGTGGGACACATTAACACAGCCCTCTTACCTTAAATATTACAATATATTTCCCATATTCATATTTGGAAAATGATTTGAATATGATGTCAGACACCCCTAAATTGGACCAAACCATTTGGCATTATTGGAGCGCCTCGTCCGCCTCCCTCACGCCCATCATTGCAGTGGCTTCGTCCTCATTAAAGGCTATGTAGGTTGGTTAATGACTCGCTAGTTTAATACACTCAACTGGATTTCCTCCAGAGTTTCTGAATTGCGTGGAGTGCGAGGGGACCCCTGACTCCAGACGGTGATGGTTGCACACATGCAGCTTCAAGTTGTGGATGACTCTGTCTCCAGAACATGAGCCAGTGTACGCACTTGCATACGCATTAGACCGTTTCTCACGTTGCATGTCAACACTTCCCTCTACGTCTCTGCTCCGCTGCCCTCCGGCTCTACGTACCTCCTCTGTACTCGGTGTTGTTTCTCCAGTCTGCCAGGTCGATCTCTGCCGTGCCTGCAATCACCAGCTCCAGCTCCCTGGCGTCAAACACGGACACCAGTCGCACGTCCACCACCTAACAAGCGCACACGGAGGAACACACAGTATCACATGCTGGTGCGGCCTCTCATTGACCAAAGGCTTCACTCATACATCACATTGTTTGACTAAGACAGTAGCTCCGCAGTGTGGAGATGTACACAGTGACGCAGATGGCAGCGGGATAAACATTGTGGGACAAAGTTTCCATCCGTTTTGTTGACGGTATATGTTGGATTTGATTTGTTGAATTGAACAGAAGCCTGTAAACTCACATGTATCCGCACAAAGACCGAGTAATCTGCCCTCCTGCCAGGCAGCGGACTTAAGCGGGGGCTGGGTTTGTACCAGTTATGAAAACACACGAGGAAGCAGCAGAATGTTGGCGCCAGTCCAGATTACAGTTGGTTCACTTTGAGCTCCCACAGCGTGTGGGACTGGGAGCTGTCACGTGTCAACATCCGTCTTCTTATACAGTAAACCGGAATACGTTCTTTCTCCAATAAATATACTGCAAACGCAGTTTGAACGGACCACTCCAGACATGCTCGGCCGGAACGAGCCCTTATATTGGATCCAAGCGGAGCCGTGCATACAAATGTAACCATCCTCAGTAGTTTACAGACAGCAGTAACTATAACAGATTTCAGTCGGAGTGTGGGTGGAAGGGTGGGTTCTTGAGTTTGTAATGGTCAAAAAGAAGAGACTGTGGTTCAGGTCCAACTTTCAATCAGAAGATCGGTGGTTCGATCCCTGGCTCCGCTAGTCCATGTCGATGTGTCCTTGAGCAAGACACTTAACCCTAATTGCTCACCGTTGCTGTGTCTACTGTATAGCATGTAAGTCGCTTTGGATAAAAGCGTCAGCTAAATGAAATGTAAATGTAAAAAAAGAGAAAATCTCACCACCACTGTGTGGGGTTAACTATCTTAAACTTTTAATTATCTTAAATAATGTGATAAATCACAAGTTTGCTGCTCAAATAAAGGATACATAAACAAATAAACATCTTAAATGATAATTCCTATATTTTTAATATCAGGCTCTATTCTTTACTTGCCGTGATCGCGAACAAGAAGGAATTCACAACGTTCAACTTACTGTGAGTGTTTTTATATAATAACGCCTATATTGTCCCGTCCATACCTGTGTAGAGTGTATTATTGCCATTATGTGCTCTGGAGAAGAGAAATCTTACTTATCGCCCCTTCACACACACACAGCCTCTTTAATTAAGCGCTGTACCTCGTAGAAGCCTCGGACCAGGCTCTCCGTCTGCTGGGCCACTCCTCGCTCGATACGCCACTTGACCATGCGCTCGATGTACTCCTTCTTGTTCTTCTCTGACACGGGGATACCGGCCCCGCCTGGCTTCAGCTCCCTCTCTGTGATCTGCTCAATCACATGCACACATTGCAGTCTTGAATATGGGTGTATTTTCACCAGGCCGCAGTCTCACAATTCATAAAGAACTGCGCAACAAAAGGCTCTTCTTCTTCAATCGCTGCCACGCACCTGTCCAAAGACCTCCTCGTTCACAGTGAAGGTGAGGTCCAGCATGTCCTCGATGTCGTTGTCCTTCATCCACTGCAGGCTCTGGTGGAACTCCTCGTCCAGGAACTCCAGGTCACTCAGGTCACATGGGCTGCATGAGCACCGGCAGAGGTTACACAGAGCTTGCAGGAAGGTCAACAAGGCATTGATGGGTTGCCCTACTCATAAACCATGGCTGATTGTGAGCAGGGAGGGTCAAAGGCTAATTAGCCCAAGCACAATAGCGCAAGACAGCTGTCCTCAAAGATATCAAATGTGAGACCCAGCCTGATGCACGGCAGGAAAATATGTTTGCCCAATTGTCTTATGTGTCAGGATAAACCCAGTCGAGGTGTACCGTCTTAGTGAGAAGGGATGTGACATGCTGAGCAGGACACACAGCTAATACTACATACATGTACTATTTATATACAGTTATTAGAAACTATTGTGCGTGACTTGTATTAGGATTTAAAATACATTTCTATGTGCTTAATAAATGCTCGTCGGTATAATCATGGTGGAGCCAAGAAAGGGTCCATGTCAGTGAAGAGGTCAAGAACCCTTTTTATTACATAAACATCTGTCCTTAGTGCAGATATTTGGCAGGGTTTGAGGTTGTTTTGACAAAGCTATTAATAAGGATGCTGCTCCTACTGCCAGCTGCTGGCTGAGAGGATCCGACTGAAACACTTACATTCTCAGCACGGCCTTATAGAGTTAGTGAGGGGGATCTGATTGGAGGCGCTGGTGCCCTGCAGGCTGCAGTGGAATTAGGAGGAGGGAAGCAGGCTGAGGGACTTACATGCGAAGGAGCCCCTTGTAGAAGGGTCGGGTGAAGAAGGCATCCAGCAGGTACTGATGGACCAGGGCCAGGCCCAGGATGCGCCCACTGAAGCGAAACCTACAACGCGACACAGAAAGTCAGAGGATGAATCGTCCCTTCAAAAGATTGTTTTTTAACCAGGCGTTTGCGAAAGGCCTGCTTTGGGCACGAGATGGAGGGAGTTTACTCTTTCAGATGTCGACAGAACAAGCGTAACGGAGCGGAGGGACTTTCAATCTTCTCTCTGCAAATGCATAAACACTGTGGAAGTTAGTTTGTCTCTTGTTTCATGTAGTATGAAACAAGCTAAAGTTACATTTGAAGTTCCCTTTCTATCTGAGGATGCACCAGATGGTGACATTGTTTATGACAATAAATAACCCCCCCCTCATTGTCCCAGCTGAACCATCAGGGACGATGTTTCTCCGCCCTGTCTGTCGTGAGGACTCCTCTAACGTCAGACATATTGTCTCTACAAGAAGTATTGACTTGACATTCTTCAATTTGATAAGTGCCATTAGCTTTGTCCAGCGTGACAAACAAACCCCTGAAGACGAGTTAATGTTGCTTTCTTCTTCATCCAGCCTATCATATTATTGTTTTCCTGTCTAGTTGTCTGCCCGTCCATTCATCAGTCTGATCATCCATCCATCCGTACGTCCAACCGTCCTTCCAATCACTCAGGCAAAATTGACTGGGAAGCCACAAATTGCTGATCCCAATTTCCCCACAGCACCCCGCAGATGACTTCTATTTTGAGATCGGCACGCAGCGGTCAGAGCTGGACAAGACGGACACTTTACAGTGAGCACGGCAGCAGGCTAACTTCAACAAACATACATCAGACAGACTGATACAGCATATAGATATAGATACATAAACCATATGGAGACCTTACCATTCGTGGTGGTTGTCTACAAAGGCAGACATGGGGCTGATCTGGACAGTGTATGTGTCATTGGCTGAGTATTCGAACAGGCCGTAGTACGGGTTGAACAGTTCTCTAGACACCAGGAAGAAAAACTCTCTGGAGGGCCCGCTGTAGTCCAGCCTGCAGTCATCACACATTGAAACACATATGCATGTCAGCATAGGAAAATTAAATCAGTACATTTTCAACCCGTTCTCACTCCCACCTCGTCAAATATGGCAGTTTGATTCGACCATAGACGAGAAGTCGTCATGATGTCACCCATTGGTTTGATCGGATTGGTTAGAGATGTTGTATACGGCTCTGGTAGTGACCTGTCAATCACAGTAGCTCCACCCTAAAGCATACCCTGCTTTATGCTCTATGCAAGTGGACATCATGCTGTATTGAAAAAGACTTGAAACTAGAGATTGAGACATAAACTCATGTTTACAATGTTTACTGAGGGAATACATCAAGAGAGAAGGAGAGTCATTTTCTCATAGACTTCTATACAACCAGAGGAGTCGCCCCCTGATGGCCAGTAGAGAGAATGCAAGTTAAAGACACTTCCACATTACTTCACTTAGCAGAGCTGGAGTTTACCGCCTAGATCAGATGTCAATCTATGATGCCTTCATACTGCTATAGCCTCAGTTTTGCACAGGCAGGGCTGCTTCTGTAGGTAGTAATTATTACAGAGTGAAGGCCAAGACATAGTATGAAGAGTGACAAAGTCCACATAGAAAGGAGGTTGTAGTAGATGTATGGGTTAAAAACACTGCGTCCTGTGTGATGCACTGTGAATGCTGTGAGTCCACAATGAGTTATTTTAACTTACACAAATGACTTAATTCAAGTAACAAGCAAACATATTTTAACCCAAAACTTGGTCTTTCCCTGAACCTAACCAAGTAGTTATATTTGAAGTCTATCAGACTCCGCTGCACGTTGTAAAATGACGCTAAAGGGGCCACTGACCAAGTGTCCTTATGTGACCGGTTGGGAATGAGGACGTGTTGGAATGTTGTGTTGTTCTTCTGCAATTACTGATGTAGACAACAGCTGAATCTGGTGGTCATTACTATAACGATACGCCCACGTAATCATCGGCTCTTGTGCATTTGCAACAAGAAAAGGATACAATACAGTTATCTGATAACAAAGGGTATAATATCAGTCACTGAAAAACACAGTAGATGCTGCCTGTCATCTCTGTTTACAGTAACACCACCTTTTGATGGTCAAGTATTCCATGTAGTACATTTCTAGCTGCCCTTTAATGAGTAGACTGTGGATTTACTGGGCTGTTGTAAGAACTATGTGTGTGTGTGTGTGTGTGGAATGGTGCACTCATTAAAACTTCTCTGGATCAATGACAGTGAGCAAATACACACACCACACTCTTGGACGGCCCAAAACACAATAAGGAATGACATGAGTCTCTCACCCGTCCTCGCCCACAAAGCTGACGTAAAGTTTGCTCCGCTGCAGGTCTTTACGGGAGTAACACATGATTTGGTTAAAGGCGTCCTCCAGGAGGTGGTCCCTGCGTATGATGAGTCTGGGAGAGCAAACACACACACACACACACACACACACACACACACACACACACACACACACACACACACACACACACACACACACACACACACACACACACACACACACACACACACACACACACACACACACACACACACACACACACACACACACACACACACACACACACACACACACACACACTTTTATTTTTTTACCTGTTTTCACTGCTGAGCCAGTTTGACATCTTGGATGTTATCATTCAAATGCATATTGTAGACCCTTCTGTCTGCTTCTGTCTGATATTTCTTTTTTGTCCAAAATTAGATCGTATTCCTTCAGGAAGTGCGGTTAATGACGGTGTGGGCTCCATGGTAACTGACAGATTGCCGGAGTAGCAGCAACGGGTGAACTGGATAAACCTACAACCAGTTGGAGCAACGAAGCATGTGATGTGGTGCTGAACGGCAGACAAATGTAAACAGACTACAACGTGCAGAGATGAGCTGTGGGAGTTGCGTTTTCCATCAGAATTTTTTAAGATGAAAGGAGTTTTTACTTTGTCTGGACCCATAAGAATCTGCAAGCTCATGTTTGATTTGCTCTGGCAATCCAGACATACATCTCTTTTCAAATGCAGGGTTTAAAACCTACTTGACTTTTCCCGGTCCCTGTCCATAACCTTTGGTCTCCAGCTTTCGATAGAAGTTCCTCAGTTTAGCCTCAAAATCACGCTTATAGGGAGCAGGAGCGCGGGCATTGGCTCGCTGGGTGCCTGAGATGTACATATGAGAGAGAGAGAGAGAGAGAGAGAGAGAGAGAGAGAGAAAGGTGGAGAAAAAGGACAATGGAAGTCAGAGTTAAAAGACAAAGAAAGGGGGTGGCAGAGATGGGTATAAAAAAAAATGAAGACAGAGACAGGGAGATTGAGATCAAATTTAATTTTAATGATTAAAAGCAGACATTGGCTTAAGCCTGAATGGGTAAGGGAAAAAACTAAATGGTAGAATTGGAGTACTGTATGCAGGTTAATCCTGGATTGGTATTTTGCACATCTCTTCATCTGTCCGTGTTTTGGTTGAACGGTTTAAGATTAAAGGCAGGCTCAGTCTAGATAGACAGTGTACAGATGGACAGACAGTCGTGGATAAACACTGACGGATGAGCTGGAGAGGGGAAGCGAGTGTTTGTGTACGGGTCAAAATTTGCCACCTTTTATGTGGATGGCCAATCAGGGTTGATGGTAAATGTAGTCGATTGAAGCAATGAATTCCTCTGCAAGTGCCATATTGAACCAGAGAGCCGAGTTCTCCTGCTTACTCAGTGTGCCTCCGTGTACCAGGATGCATTGCTTCTGACGCCCGAAGCGTCCCCGTTGGCCATTAATAGTCCTCTTGCATGACTGTAGTCTCACTCTAGTGCATTTCTTAGCCTGCATACTCTGGCTTCAGTAAACAACGCTAAATATCCGAATCAGTCAAAATATATTTAAAATGTTTTCCACATTCAAATTTTGGGATGCCAGAACAAGGACATTTCAGGTTTTTCTTTGTACATTTGATCTTTGCTCATCAATTAGTTTTTCTTTCAGATTATTATGGAAATTACTGTTTTTGTTTATAAACAAAAGCATATGGTAATTTAAAGGGGCCAAATCTAGAGCATTAATATAGCAGCAAACATATGCTATCTATGTAAAGATAAAGTTGAGTAATGTCTCCCTCTGCGTTTTATCCGAGTTTCTATGGCTCTTGTTTTTGCTGCCTCTTCCCTGCACTGCGCTCATACGGCTAACGCCGTTAGCGGCGTCAGCTAACAGAGCTGACGCCGCTAACGGCGTTAGCCGTATGAGCTGCATGTTGGGAGCCGCGTGGAGGCCCTTTTCACAGCTGCCATTTTAACATGCAAATTATAATGTTAATTATGGTCCCATTCTAATTAGCGTGTCACAGACATTCCAGTAAGCCAGCATGCACAAGACCGGGGCCAACCTAAATGGAACAAGGCCATAACTAACGCCATTTATAACACCTGTGCTTACTCAGCGATGACATTTCTCAATGGCTGCTGGGAAAAGGGTCTATCCCTCAATCACAGCTATGCTCTTTATGTAGCACCTTTGAGGACTTGAGGAGAATGACAGAAAACTATGCGTGCGTGTAGAGGTTGGGAGTTAAGAGGGAATGTGAGTGTACATTTAAAGCATGTCTTCTGTGTCTGTGTATTCATGTTTTATACAAGCCTGACATCAACTTGTGTTAAGGAAGGTACTATGACATTTCTTCTTTTATTTAGTATACAGTGTAAACCAATCCTCACGGTGGAAGGCGTGAAATTTAATAAAAAGACAGAACTTAATAAAGACTGGTAAAGGCGTATCATGCCAATAAAGGGGCTGCAGACATTGAGTGAGACAGTCACTTACCAGGGGAGCTCTGAGGAGACGAGAGGCAGTAATTTGGGTGGAGCAACGGCGGCACATATGACATCACCTCCTCCTCAAATAAGCTGGAGACGAGAGTGAGGAACACATGCGGAAGAGTCAGTCAGAGAGGAACGTATGTGTAGAAATCTTAGAACATTTCAGCATAGACTTATATTCCTGGAAGTGGTAGAGCCAGCTGGTTATTGTTTTTCTTTTTTCTTTTTACAAGTAACAATTAAGCGGTCCGCCACCCCGACACACAAACGCACACGAACAGGACTCACCTCAGCAGCATGACGAGGTCAGCGTCGCTAGAGAGACGAGCCAGCCCCGAGACTCCCTCACTGCGAATAAACTGCACTTTCTCCCTGCACACACACACACACACACACACACACACACACACACACACACACACACACACACACACACACACACACACACACACACACACACACACACACACACACACACACACACACACACACACACACACACACACACACACACACACACACACACACACACACACACACACTCCATTAGGATTAAAGGTTAACTGTGTGTTCAGTTTGACTGATGATGATAATGGTGTTGGATGTGAGCAAGGTTAGAGGGGAAGAGAGAGGGGGCGAGGGAGAGAGAGAGGGAGAGAGAAAGAGAGAGGGGGGTGACGAGACAAAGACAGGGGGAGGAAGTGGAGAGGAAAACGAAGAGAGGCATACTTGAGTGAGGGATTCCTGGCGAGCTCGGGTTGCCTTTCCTGGAGGATCTCGACGATGTTGGGTTGCCGTAGAAACGCCACTATCTTGTCATTGTAGGCTGGAAGAAAAGGAGGAATGTGTATTTATCCCCGCGTCTCGCTTGTGCACGGTTTACACTTGCATTGATTACATCGATTGCATGCGCGCATGTGATTGTGCCTGACCTACCCACAGGCACCACATCGTGGTACTGACTTCGACTGGAGCCGCTGAAGGTGCTGGACGGGCGGGGCATGACGGGCGGGGTGGCTTGGCGAGAGTCGTCCACCACCTGTGACAAAAGGAAGCACTACAGTTTAGGTCGCATCCTAGTTCTGAGACCAACCCGCCCATCAGGATACCTGTCACATGTTCTCGCCCCTGAACTGCACCTTATTTCTTATGTTTCTGCCGACCATTCTCCATAGCAAAGCAATTCATTCCAATGTTGTGTAAAGATGTACTTGCAGAGATTCTGTATTTGTTTAAAAAAACAAAAACAAAAAAAAAAGGTATCCCAGTCAGCCCAGTATTCAATATTTCAGATGACTTCTGCTATACAGTGGGCGTCTGTGGCTCAGTGGTTAGCAAGTCTGTCTTTCAATCAGAAGGTCGGTGGTTCGAACCCAGGCTCTGGTAGTCCATGTTGTTGTGTCCTTGAGCAAGACACTTAACCCTAATTGTTCACCGTTGCTGTGTTTACTGTATATCATGTAAGTTGCTTTGGATAAAAGCGTCAGCTAAATGTAATATATATCAGAATACTAAGGAAGCCCTGATAGGCAAAAAAGATTTGTTCATTTATTTTAAGTCTGATCTAAAAACAAATTCACTTCAGTTGGACAGTTGAAAAAAAGTCTTTGCCTGGATAATATTTCTAAGATCCATCTGTGAAATCGTTTTGATGCGTTTGTTGTTGTAATACTAATTATCGGCCACAAGGGGCTGAAGCCTCATGTTCTAAATATGATGAAAACAATTCATGTTTTCTTTCAGGTGAGTCCTAATTCATCTGAGCACTTTAAATGCAAGGCACGTATATTGTATTCTAGCAAGTTATGTTAATTAAAACTCACCATGAAGAACATGGGGTAGTTGTGATCAATATTGTAACAAACACTTGACCCTGACAATACAAAACAAAATAATATTTTTTCACCTGTTCTTGAGTCAAAAACACCTGAGAGAAAACTATTTAAATTAAACTTAGAAAATGGTTCGCCGGAATTTAGGTTTTTCTCACTTATCTCTATGTGTTTAAAAAGCTATGTGCTATGTTCTATGTGTAGAAAGCCTAGAGGACAAACTATATCTAATCATGGTTATTGTTTAACAGTTACGTATGTACAATTTAACATTTTCTGTAATAATAAGGGTTTTCACCAGTCTCAAAATATCAGATATTCCACAAAACCCTTCACTTTAATAATTTAAAACTTCCCCTGCTGCATTATTATGCAATACAGAGGAGACCTATCCAAACACCCATTACCATAACCAGATAACTGAAACCAATAACGTTGTAGTTTCAAGGGTTTCAAGAGGCAACAAAAGCCTCTTGTTCTCTATGGACCCGAGAGTTTATAGTAATCAAACTGAGCTAGCACTACTAATTTGACAACAGCCGAGTGATGCTGTCATTCCTACATACATCCAAAGAGCTTGGGAGAGATGAGTGGCACCAAGGTAGGAGCAACCTGTCAACATATCAATTATTTGACATACAGTGTGTTTATGAAGATTTTCAGTCATTCCGGGGATACAGTATGCTATCGAGAAGGACTACATCAAAAGCAGCTTTGTTTTTAAATCAGGTAATGTTTCACTCTTTCCTATCCGACTTGTGTTGCACTGAAAGCAGCACCGACGTCCTTGCTGGGTGAACTGGCAGGGTGACTTCTCTGCTCGTGGCCCACAACGCAGACACTTACGGAGCAGTTTTTTCCCCTCCTTCAAACCGGCCTCTCTAAACATCGCAGTGCCTCTCCTAGACTTTAGTTGAATCCGGGTGACAAGTGGTGCAGTGGCGGCTAGTCTCTCACCTCCCCGGCACTGTGGCTGCGCTGACGGCTCAGGTGCTGGCGGTGGGCCAGCAGCCCGGTGGAGCGAGAGCTCTGGAGGGGAAGCCGTGGGTCGATGAAGGTCGTGGAGCGACAGTTGTGATCCACAAAGAAGGGCTGAGGATTGAGATGCGAACATCCGCGGTCAGGCATGGATAAACTCCACTACGTGCACACAGAAACACATCTTCACATGCAGTCCACGCAAAGGCAGGGTTATGCAGAAAACACACAAGAGACCACTGGACAGCTGAGCAGAGATATAACAATCAGTGGATGCACATGACCTTCAGGGCTTTAGGTGATCCCAGGTCAAAAGTCAACACACACACACACACACACACACACACACACACACACACACCTTCCCGGTATGGTCGTGCTTCATCTCCCAGCCGCGCGGAAGCTCCAGCTGCTTGTTGGAGAACAAGTTGAGGAAGGTGACGAGGTCGCGGTTGTGCTGGTAGCGCTCAAAGTAATGGGCGTCCCGACGCACCTTGCTGATCATGTGCTTCAGGCAGGTGTTGCTCGTAAACATGCGATAGGCACTCTGGGCAGAGAGGGCAGAGAGGTGAGGTCATCAGAGAGGGACAGGAGAAAGACGAGGGAACAGCTGCGGGGTCATTTCACTTCATTCAAGACAGTGTGGATAATATCTTTCTAATGCCAGTGGGATTTTTTTTTTATCCACCAAATGTCGTGAATCATTTGAATGAAAGACCTACTACCTATAACATGATTAGTGTAGGGTCAATACTGCATACAGCATGGTGTTAAAGTAGTTAAAACCCTGCTGTGCAGCTCTTATGGATCATATCCATGTGGCCCTGGAGACTTTGAACCGATTAAACAGAGGTTTGAAATGTTTTTCTTTAGTCAGCATTTGAAAACTGCAAGTCACTAGAGTTGCACATATTCATTCAATTACGGATACATTTTAATAAAAATGTTTTCATTCAAATTATAAAATAAAAAGCCCAAAGTAATGTCTTAAATAATCAAGCCACCCAATTGACAAAAACTACTTTTTCTAACATATTACATTTTTTTTCAAACCTATATTGCCACATATTTTCAATGCAGATCATTTAGATTTGACTGTATGTGCCCAGGCTCTTCGCTACTGCCCCTAAAAGCGTCCCTGTACATAATCCAAAACTATCTGCATGTCCTGGTACAAACGGAGGAAGTGGGAAAATGAGTGCCGTCATTGCTCCATGCCTATGAACAACTGGTTAACTCTTTGAGCACTCAGACATTAAATCAGTCAACATGCAGTTTGAGAACCCTGCGTCTGCTTGTATGTAGACAGATGCTATGTAAAAGGAGTACAGGGTCAAAG
Organism: Cottus gobio; assembly: GCA_023566465.1. NCBI lineage: Eukaryota > Metazoa > Chordata > Actinopteri > Perciformes > Cottidae > Cottus > Cottus gobio. The sequence goes on along the minus strand of CM042227.1, from coordinate 18,601,597 downwards.
GGGACGGAAGAGGAGGAGCGAGTTAGACTGACAGGGTTAGAATGCAGCACGGTGAAGAAGTCGGGGCTGCACAGGAACTTGGCGCTGGGTGACTGCAGCAGCAGGGAGAGGCGCGAGCGGCCGCTGGAGTGAGCGACTGCACTTTCTCGTCGGTATTCTGCAACGAGATCAACACATACTATTCAGTATACAGACAGAGAGACAGAGAGACGCTAACGACAGCTGACATCCAGCATTATGTGTCTGGGAGATGAACGTCCACATGTGTCCACAACAGTATTTCAAGAGATGAATCATTTTCAAGGTGAGTCATTTAATTGGGCAAATGTTTTTTGTATTCCCCAGAACGAGTACTTGTTTATTTTTTCTATGTTTAATGAAACCAACCCGAAATGGAGTGAGGCATCAGTTCACTCTCTGGCTCAGGAAGGTCAACGGGGGGTTCCTCTGTCCGATCGCTGTTGGTTATGGTCCTCCTGATGCTCTGGTACCTGTGATCGAGAGCAAAGATAGTGAAAGTACTATTTCAGAAAAATAAATCTGACTTATGAATACTATGTACTTAACACATTTCACAGCATTTTGAACAAAGACAGATTAATACAAAAGCTGCATCTGTTTCCCTATTGGATGTCTTACAATCAGAGTTTGCAACTTTCAACAGTTTTTCTTTCTTTTATAAAGTATAAATTCTTATAATGCACATTCAATAGAGCTTCAACAATTAGTCGACCAGTTGAGCAGTTGAATGACATAATGCCAATTACTTTGATAATCGATTTCCAACTTTGAAAAAACTGGGATGGACATTTCCTAATTGGTAGTTGCAGCCTCATTAATCGGAGATATTAAACATCTAGCCATGCTTTTAACGGCTCGTGAGAGAAACACAGCGCTTATTGTGATACGTTTCTCTTCACACAGCCCACCTGCGGTTGAGTTGCTCCATCTGCTGAATGGAGTTGGAGCGGGTCAGGCCCTGCGGGGCAGGGGGTCCGGTGGGGCGCTGCCACGTGGTGGTTCTGTTCACGTGGTCCACGAAGAAGATCCTCCCATGGCTGTCGATCCGAGCCTCCCAGTCTGAGTGGAAATTAATAATTGATACACAGTCAGTGTTTAATGTCTCGTGGCAACATAACTGTATGAATAAACGCTAGCCAACGATTAATGACAGATGATAACACCAACAGCTGAATTTAAAGCATATACAACCCCTGCTATGAGACATATACTCCATTTTATCGATTTCACGATGTACTGTATTTGTGCATTCTGTGTCAAGATTTGCATGAACAAAACTAAAAGTCTACAGACTCTGTGAGCCAAATGCTAACATAATGCTTAACCATCTCAGTTTTAGCACGCTAATTAGCACTGAACAGAAAGTACAGCTGAGCCTGATGGTAAAGATGACAATTTCAATATTTTTTTACATAATTATTATTGATGTTATTATGTCATAAACCAGTACTGGACATTTTGACCTGTGTGCTAGAGGAAAGGTTATTACAATACATCCTGTGGGGAATCATGGTGGTATGAGATGAAAATTCAAAGGATTGCCAAGACATATTAGGATTCATTCTCTGGGGAGTGACTTCTGTTAAACCATTTATGGGAATTAACAAGATATGTCTGGAGTCGGTAGACCGATACATTGACTGACAGACACTGACATCGCCCATGTCCCGCTAGTGTGGCGAAAAGTAAATGCAAAATCCTCACGTCCCCTTTCCAACACTTCTCATCCTGGAATATTAGTAGTAGTAAATGTAGTAGTAGTTTTAGTCAGGGTCATTAAGTAGGACATGGACAGAAACACACAGAAACATACGGACACAGACAGATGCAATAGAAAAAGGCTACAGTGCAAGCAGACACACACACTCACTAGGAGGTAGAGGCTCGTCCACACGTTGGTATCGGTGGATGTCAGGACGCACAGTCGGAAGCGAGCGGACAGGATGGCCGTTAACATGAGAGCCTGAACACGGGAAAACACACAAAGGACAGATTTGTGTTTCAATATGATTGAGGACATTTTGTTTGAATGGCACCAGTGTGCGGGTGACCTTCAAGCACCAACTTTTTGTATTTCTTGGGAATTAAAAAAAAACGTCTCTCTGCAAAAAGCACAAAGGTTGAGTACCTTCCTCTCCATCTGTTTCTGTGGTGGCCTGCTCCGAATCAGCGGAGCCCGCCCCCTGGTTCGGCTTTGCCTCCTCCCCTGTCCGTCTTTCAGCCACGCCCCCCGCAGCCTGCAGGCTCAGCCTCCTCACGCTGATCTCCTCGGCCACCACTGACTCGGCTGGCGGGGGAGCTTCTCCTACAGCTTTGGCGATGGCGGCCTGCCCACCCCCTTCGTCGTCTACAGCGTGGTTGGTTGGTGGTGTTCCGGAAACGACGTCTCCCCCCGGATCTATGGCCGTCTCCGCTCCCTCCTCCGCTTCCTACATAGTACAAAATAATGATGTGTCACAAAAACAATCGACAAAATGACAATTATCATATAGATTAGAATCAATACAGGGTTTCATGCTGATGTCGATGACTCTCATATGCACTGTTGTGCTCAACAACATATTGAGTTGAGACATTCACACCTACGGCTCCAAAATATCTGAGAATTTCAGGAAGGGAGTCAACTACAATAGCAGCTCACAACATGAGGCCGTCCCCAAGGCAACAAAAAGAAAGCAGAGAAATGTTCAACTTTATGCTAATATGTATCAGTGCGTAGGCACGAATGCTAAAAGGAAACAATCAGCTCTCAGCTTTTGACAAAAGATGAACTCCGATCACTTAAACGTGGAATGATGGTGCTTTGGCAGATTGTTATGGTGCACTGTCACCCGAACACAGCTGGGGCTAGGACCCAGTGGAGACGGCTGCTTAGTCGAACACGTGCACTGTGGGGACAGTAATGACACACAGTGGACTGTGGCTTCACGTTCACTTAAAGATAAAGAAGATTAAGAAACAATATGATGACATTTGACAAAAGACACACTATAATAACTAACTATGATTATTAACTCACCACCGCAGTCGTCACTGTGATTGGGCAGCTCTCTGACGATGAGAAGACCGTCTGCGGGGCTGTTGCCATGGAGCAGGTGTCAATCTCTGAGGAGGGGTCCTCACCAGGCCCCATTCCTTCCCCCTCTGGCATGGCATTATGGGTCATAGCCTCTGTGAAAGGAGCCTCCTCCACTTCGGAGAAGACGTCCAGCTCCAAAACATCCTCCAAGTCCAGACCTGCCCCCATCTCCAGGGCCTCCTCTGCCTCAGGGGGCTCGTCTTCTGTCGCACCACCGGCGTCCACCGGCTCCTCTTTCAGCGCTGAGGGCTCTGGTCGCTCCGGCCCCAGATGGAACTCGGGGAACGGGTCGTCTTCATCGGGGCCGCCCACGTCTGGAGGTTCTCCATTCATCAGCAGCGGCGACAGCGGCAGCGGAATGATGTCATTGGCCCCAGACCTCTCGTCGTCCTCGTCAGAATCGATGTGCAACATGGCGCTGAGCCTTGTGTGAGTGGGGAAGCTGGAGCGCAGTTTGGGCGAGGCCGCACAAAGGGGCCTCTCCCCGGGGCCTTTGGGGGCCTCGATAGCGTCCAGGCCCTCGCTGAGTGACCTCTGGAGCATTTCGTGACACGACAGGCTCTCGTGTTCCATGAATCTAGCCTGGGCTCCAACAAGAGGCAGGTCCTTTTCTGGGTAGGCCGTGGCCCCGCCTTCCCACATGCTCTGGGAGCCGGTGGGAGAAGGACCAGAAGAGAGTCCTGGAAGATGGTGGGGCAGGTCCTCATCATCGGACGGAGTCCCTGGAGCTCCATTCAAGGCAGAGAGGCCAATGATGGACTCGGGAGAGGCACCTGTAGTGGCAGAACAGGTTGTGTTTCCATGTTGGAAAAGACAAATTTCAAGAAAACACACTCAATTTAAAGACTTGATTGATTTACCATCAGGCCCAGTCAAAGTGAGTTCCACTTTGAACTGCAAATGGCCGCTCACGTGTTCAGTAGGCAGACGGCGACACAGGGGGTAGCTCACAGGCTGGACTCTGGACAAAGAAACACCAAGACATCTGAGACATTGCACACGTCAGATTCAAGTCCTATTATCTGTCCTCAGGACTGAACTGAAGTTCTATGGACCCTGTGATTCACCTACCCTGGTATTTTTTCAATGAGCCGCTGCACGGGGATAGTGAGCTGTCCAAGGAAACGTTTGATGATCGGTCGACTTTTCGCAAACTTGTCCTTTACCTCGATGTACAGGATGTCCGTCATTAGTGCTACAAACGTGTATTTCTGCAGTGTGAAGAAGAAGAAAGGAGAAATAAATTATACTTTATTAATCCCCTTGTGGAAATTGGTCACTGCATTTAACCCATCCTTAGTAATTAAAAAGCAGTGTGCTGCCGTGAGGCGCCCAGGGAGCAACCGGGGGTTCAGTGTCTCACTCAAGGACACTTCAACATGCAAACTATGGGGAGACTGGGGATCGAACCATCTACCTTGTGGTTTCAGAACAACCACTCTCCCCATGAGCTACAGCCACCCCCAAGCCGACAAACATATACACACTTTGTTTGAAAGAGAATGTGTGTGAACGGGTGTATGAATGCATCCTCTGTGTATGTGAAAAAAGCACGCTCAGTGTAGTGGTGCAGTGCGGTGCAATCGAAGCCCAATGAAAAAACGTCACCTCTCCATGCCAGACGGGGTTGGTGGTGTTGGCAATGATGGCCGATCGCCGCTCCTGTCCGTGGTGGCTGAAGATTGGGAAGACGCTCCTCTTCCCCGGGTGGATGGACATCTTCAGGTACGGGTCCGGATTGAAAAACATTCCTTTCTTCAGGCCGGTGGCACGCAGATCTGCGGCAAAGCATCAGTGACAGCAAGCTTGTGAAGAGGAGAGGGTTAAATACTGTGACCTGATGTGCTATTTTGTTGTTTAGTTAAACATGTTAGTTTAACACATTCATTCACCGCTCAACTCAAAGTCCAGCTGAGACAGATGGGACTGGGATACAATATTTGATCATACATTAAAGGTTTGGCCATAAAGTGCCACCAGATGAATTGTCATTGCCATCTCTTGAGCCACACTAAGCCATTCTGAAGTTGTAGTGGTGAAACGGCGGTGAATGTAAACCTTACGGCTGGTAGATTCCTGCATTTTTGTCTTTATATGTTGACTTTTTGTGTTTATCCCTGGAGCACCTACGTCATATGACAGAATACAGACAATACAGTCAATCAATGTTGGAGAAGGGAGTGCGCTGATTGGTCAAATTTCTTTGGGAGAGGAACTTGAGACGATCACCGCCCAAAGGCCGACCCCGCGGCAAGACCAGCCTGACCAAACCAAAATCAGGTGCAATGCTCCAGGTAAAGGAGTAGCCATAGGTCGACTGCCACAGGTAGAGGAGTAGCCATAGGACGACTGCCCCAGGTAGAGGAGTAGCCATAGGACGACTGCCACATGGAGGAGTAGCCATAGGTCAACTGCCCCAGGTAGAGGAGTAGCCATAGGTCGACTGCGCCAGGTAGAGGAGTAGCCATAGGTCGACTGCGCCAGGTAGAGGAGTAGCCATAGGTCGACTGCCACAGGTAGAGGAGTTGCCATAGGTCGACTGCCACAGGTAGAGGAGTAGCCATAGGACGACTGCCACATGGAGGAGTAGCCATAGGTCAACTGCCCCAGGTAGAGGAGTAGCCATAGGTCGACTGCGCCAGGTAGAGGAGTAGCCATAGATCGACTGCGCCAGGTAGAGGAGTAGCCATAGGTCGACTGCGCCAGGTAGAGGAGTAGCCATAGGTCGACTGCGCCAGGTAGAGGAGTAGCCATAGGTCGACTGCCCCAGGTAGAGGAGTAGGCATAGGACGACTGCCCCAGGTAGAGGAGTAACCATAGGACGACTGCCCCAGGTAGAGGAGTAGCCATAGGACGACTGCCACAGGTAGAAAAGTAGCCATAGGACGACTGCCACATGGAGAAGAGTAGCCATAGGACGACTGCCACAGGTAGAAGAGTAGCCATAGGACGACTGCCACATGGAGGAGTAGCCATAGGTCGACTGCCCCAGGTAGAGGAGTAGCCATAGGTCGACTGCCCCAGGTAGAGGAGTAGCCATAGGTCGACTGCCCCAGGTAGAGGAGTAGCCATAGGTCGACTGCCACAGGTAGAGGAGTAGCCATAGGTCGACTGCCCCAGGTAGAGGAGTAGCCATAGGACGACTGCCACAGGTAGAGGAGTAGCCATAGGACGACTGCCCCAGGTAGAGGAGTAGCCATAGGACGACTGCCCCAGGTAGAGGAGTAGCCATAGGACGACTGCCCCAAGTAGAGGAGTAGCTGTATCTTTACAGAGACCTTGCTTCATCGCGGTGTCCCGCATCAAGCAGCACTTGACTGGCAGACCACAGCAGAGGAACTCTGTTTACATTAATGCCGTTTGGTGCACAAAACAATTGAAATGTAATGGACAAGGTTCCCTGACGTTGAATTTTCTACTTGAACATGTTGGCCATATTTATTGAGAGAATTGTTTTGTTGCTGGAGAAAAGAAAAACAAAACGGCAGAGGAATGCACTATTTTTTAGTTAGTCATGTTTTTCTTCAGTAGAAAATGGGCTACAACTGCATTTTCATTGTGATAAGTTTTTCTTGAATCCTCGAATGTCTTTGTCACGTTACAGCCCCTGTCCCTGAACCCTTTTCTATCTGCCTCTGGTCTGAGTCCATAGACGACTCGATAACTGCATCAGAGCACTAGGGCAAGAAACTCCCTGCTGGTTTATTAATGTTTTCATCTGGAAGAATGGGAAGTACAGTGGGGCTTGCAGCTGAGAAAAACAGCTAAAGGCCGCTTCCGATGCAACGGATAATTAAAACAAGCTGTAGTGGACATGTCCTCTTCCTGTTTACCTCTTTTTAAAGATGGTGATACCAACAGACTTCTCCAGAAAGCTGATAACATTCTCTGTCTTTCTCCATCAGGAAAGCACCTCTTTAAATTCCGAGACCACTGCATTTCCTGAAGACAGCTTTTAATGTTTACTCTTGCTTTCCCCCCCGAAGGACTGCGAGACAAACATGAGGAGGAGATTACATCATGCGGCTAAAAGACAGAAAGTCCGTCTGTGTTTTTGAAGGCTTTGGTAAATTGACTTATAGCTCTCGACCCCAGATTTCCTTTGATTTGTTATTGAGGACGATTACATGACAAAACTATTGTGAACAGCAGTGTGAACAAACCTCTCAACTCACCTGTCAAAGTAAAGCTGATGAGTTTTCGTGGATGTTCAATGCCCACCTGCTCTGCCAGGCCCTCAGCCTGAGAGGGGAACAGACAGAGTCAAACTCTGCATACCGCAGAGCGAAATCACACACCTGTCTGTCCTAGGAGTCTAAACGCTAATACAGGAGACAGCTTGACGGGTGCAGGGAATCATCTTTTCTGAAAGGAGGCAGCGGCGTAGCAGCGAGAATGCACTGCTTATTGGTACACACACATGGTTTAACAACATATACACACTTCTGCCTGAACCACCTCCATTATGCACAAATCATGTGCACTTTACAGGATTGCTGGCCGTTTTCAAAGAACACTATACAATTTGTGAGATAATCAGATCTCAAAATAACCGTATCATAATTATTTGGTGTAATCTTCATCCTCATTCTAACCATGATGATAATACTGAGTGCTTAAATCTCAAACTAATTCTCACACACAAAATTACACAACCTTAGACTTCTATCTTTGTGAGGACACTCACGACCATGAATACTAACTGCCCGACCCGACCCTAACCCAAACCATATTCTAACTCTAAATCCACACACACACACACACACACACACACACACACACACACACACACACACACACACACACACACACACACACACACACACACACACACACACACACACACACACACACACACACACACACACACACACACACACACACACACACACACACCAGGACTGCAGGGTTCTTCACGGTGATGCAGGGCGTCGTGGCTCTCAGGGCTCCGCTCACTCCGTGGTAGTACTTGAAACAGATCTTAGTCTCAGCTGCAGAGGAAGCAGTGGAGAGTTATGGGATGTGAAAGTAGTGCAAACATTATCTGCCTATTGCTGATCTCAAAACAAATTGGTGGTCTGTGTGTTTTGAATATTTAATATGATGACTACCCTTTTTACCATTTATTCCAGAAAAACATTAATATTTTTGATTATTACATTTTTTACGCTATATTTTCTAATTAGTAAAGTGATTACAAACTGTTCGGGGGGGGGGGGTAACTTACGCTCCATAAAGTAGGGCCCGGGCTCCAGCCTCCAGACAATCTGACCCTTCTGGGTGCCGTTCACCCCTCGGTTCTTACAGTCCCACACGTTGGATGGACTGGTTTCATCTGCAGAAGAGGGGAACTGTGAGTGTTTACATTTCTGGAGACAGACAAACCACGCTCTTGCTGTGTTGACGTCCCCTTTTAAATTTAAAACCAGACAACGTTAAACAGACGACAGCGCTCTGTCTCTGGATGCTGCTCTTGCTAAGAAAAGGCGGCATCCGCTCCGTCTCTCTGTGTGTTTAGTCTGCAGACTTTTGTCTTCCAGAAAGAAAAGAAAAACACAAGTTTGCCTTTAATCATTGAAATCCACTCCCAAAATAGCCTCCCTGCAACCTCTACCCAGAAGGACAAAACAGCAAACTTCCTCCCAGTTAAAAAACAGGGAGGGGGAATTCCGCTGTACGTAGCACTTTCTCACACAGATTAATGGAGCACCAAACTCAGCTGCCGGGTGGAGAGAGTCGTGAGAGGAGTGTGTGCATGTTTGAAGGGGAGTGGAGGATGGGGAGGGCAAGTCGCTTATCATTGAATGTCTGCTTAGTCGAGGAAAGCGGCAGCCCCTCCTGGGTATAAGACCCTGGAGCAGGTAATGAAGTCCTGGCGGCCCTCGTGATCGATGGCAAGTGACCTGACGCCCTGCCAGGCACCGGCACTTTACACTATCTCTTTCCTCCATACTGCATTCTCCATGCGAGGGAAACGTTTGTGAAAAAATGTGATCAGCTAATCCAGTCCTGGAGGTCATCAGAAACGGATGGTTTGGGGAACTAGTTGAAGCCGTCCCCGAACTGCATTGGTTTATAGAGTGATCTGCCGCCGGGTGTTGTACTGCAGGTTTGTTTGACCTCTCGGAAGTCAAAGACGCCCAGTGCTTTCAAAGATCCATTATCCATTATGAACACAATACATCATGCTGAACAGCTCACAAGGCTGCAATCTTCCTCCAAACGCCGCTGTAATATATTACTAATCATCCACGTCCCGTTAGGATGTACCGTAAAAGTAATGTACCCATCGTGACAGGGTGAGAGAGATCTGCCTGTCCGACTGGATCAACACTGTTCCGCAGTTCAACATTCATACTGTACTATGTTGTTTAAAGAAAAAGTCATTAATCATATATGTCATGGCAGCAGTGTGTTTTAAAGAGCAGTTTTTATATATTTTGAAACCAGTGGAGACAGGTCAGGTTTCAATCAACACTATTAGATCAAAATAAAATGGCAACTTCTGTTTTTCTGTCCTGGAAGTAAAAAAATGTTTTAAACCACATCAACATTTGTAATATCACATGTATAACCACAAGTCCTGCCTAACAGTACGTCGGTTCGTTTCATATGTCTGGATGAGGCCGGTACATCTTCAAGAAGCAATCTAACAACTGTGTATATTTAGAGCGTTACTTCACTCATTTACAGTCGTATTGTACTTCCATGAAGCAAGTGACAGATTTTACATTTTAATAAATAAAAAAGGATTGGCCAAAATCAAAGGAATCCAGATTTTTAATCCGTTGTATGGGTTAGGCTCTAAAGTTTTCCATGATGCCACCAATTGCTCACTTTAGTTTGACCCTCCATCATTCTAATGTTGCATTCTTACAAATGACTAGTTTTACTTTGGGACAATCGCAAAGATGTTTAACTTTCATTGGCAACGTCTGTGCGAGTCACTCACTGGTCTTAGTAAATGGAGAGTACACCTCAGAAGCGCGCTTCATTTTTTTCCAGAAAGGGCCGCGTAATGATGAGACCGAGTCACAGAAGCTGGTGGACTTTACTGGTCAGGACTTAAGCTCCTCACTGTGTGAGCAGAGCAGCGCCGAAGACACAGATTCTTAATAACAAATGTGCTGATGGTATGCCCCTGCTCCTGTATTGCTTTTCACCTGGATGGACAGACGACGCCCCGATAGCCTTCCTCAGCACACAGCTCAGTGCATTTCCCCCCTGTCAAATTCCTGTCTCTAAGCAGGATACATTATCGGAGACCACCCCCGTTGGCCTCGGAGAGGCACGAGCTTTGTGATGGTGCGTATGTTATTGTACACCGAGGCAGAGCTGTTACATGTCGACTCAGCCTCCAGTCCCGTGTAAAGTCTCTCCAGCTCCTGTTGCAGTATTGACTCGGAGTTGGAAGCTCCTGCACAAGACTCTCCCTTTCTATTCTCAGCTCCCGCTGATAAAACACCCGGGTCAGCGGAAAACGCTTTGAGGACAGGTAGGGTCAAGTCAGCTCAGGTCCTGGACAGTGTCGGGGTGCAGAGAGGACTCGGCTCACTCTTTTGTTGTAATGTGACGTAATGTCATTTAGTTATGTTTAGCGTATGGTTCAGCTACAGCTGTCTCTCCGAGGGTAGTTAAGGTGGTTGTGGCTGGTTGCGTGGTGGAGGAGATGCAACCAACACCTACTGTCGAGTCTTCATCTCCAATCGTTCTAACATGGAGGGAACAGTGCCTGAAAGAAAACAACCTTTGCTAGCTACCTGGATATACTAAAGAGCTGTAAAGGAGCTATGAGTTCTGTCATTAGATAAAGAGGTTGTGGACGGAGGTCAATACAATCAAAAGTTACATGCACAGTAGCCGACGCGCCCTCCCCTCCCCTCTGGCAGGAGGCTGCGGTCCATCAGGACCAAGACCTCACGCCACAAAAACAGTTTCTTCCCGTCTGCCGTCGGGCTCATCAACAGAGCCCGGGTCCCCCACTGACTCTAATGACTCTGTCACCCCCAGACAATTCCCACCGGACACTCCCCTGCACATAGCCTTATACTTAAATACACTTGCCACTTTAACATTACACTTGCCACTTTCACACAACACTTACACTCATGCACATTCCATGCACTTTATCTTATTTTTGGTATTTTGATATGCTACTGTTTCAATGTAAATATTCATTCATCCATTCATCCTCATTTATTGCACTGCGTTAACTGTTAAATGTGTATTGTTAAATGTTAAATGTATGCACCTTCCCGCCAGGACAAATTCCTTGTATGTGTAAACATACATGGCAATAAGTGGTTCTGATTCTGATTCTGATTCTGAATATATATAATATAACCAACATGTGCAAGGCATCACAAAGTTCGGTTTCAGCAAAAGTACACAAACGGTAACCAGTAACTTTTGAATGTCAGTAACGCTGTAATGTAACAAGTTGCGTTACTCATCACTGCTTGATTTGGACTTTACTGCTCCAAGTTGACGATAGCTGACAATCATGAGAGAACGTGTCGAATGTTCTGGTCATGGATCTTATCTAATGTACTAGTAACACTCATGCTTTTACTACCATAACATGTCTGGCTGTCTGCTGTAAAAAATTATATATATCTTTAACAGCTAATTTGGACGGATGAATTGCCATGCAAACACTGTAGTTGTTATGAATATTAGACTCAAATATATAACACTATAATATTTTTGATAATTTAATTTATGAATATAATACTTTAGACAATATTTTCAAGGATAAGAGGCAGGTTAGACTGAAGGATTACTTGAATAACAACTGTGCTGTCATGTTAGTACTCCATTCATTGATGAAGACCATGCCATTCAGCTGAAAGACCTTTGAGGGATTTCCAATGTTGGGATTCTGTTGTCAACGCTCTTGTTTAGTTAATAGCATCTTTCTGCTCACATTTTCTTTCTTCAGAGCCATATAGGACAGCAACAGGAAGGTCTTGGTCAGCTGCAGACCTTACATGTTATTATTAATTATTCATGGATTTCAGTTATGCAGAAAACGCAGCTTTGAGAGAAAACTGTGTAATGTTTAAGATCAGCATTCAGACCGTAAGATTTTCATCTTGACTGAACCTGTCTCCCCAACGACTTGAGACGTGGCTTGGACTTGTCTTGAATGACAATGGGATTTGTCCTCGACCTAACCCACAACAGTTAAAAGAAGCTCTACTAGCAACTACATATGTAAAAAGTAAAAATCATCATCTCACCAATGTGGTACAGCCCGATCCAGTCGGTGGCATCAACTTCCTCCTTGATGTCCCAGGATATGACGAGGTTCTGGCCGCGGTTCAGCGTGTACTCCAGAGTGGACGCCGTTAGCGAGGACCGGCTGTGGGAGGTCACCAGGTCTGTGTCACTGTTGGCCCGCGGGAGCCCGATAGGGCTGCTGATAACGGAGGCGTTATCAACAGCGGCCCCGCCCCTCTCCGCCAGGGTGCGCAGGTTATCTGGGCTGAGGGTGTGCCGGAGGTGGGGGCTGCGCCTCCGCGGAGCCGCCAGGTGTTCCCGGCCCCCCACTGCCAGGTTGGGTGGATTGTGGGATCGGGTCCTGGGCGGCAGGACTGCCGTGGCGAGGGAAGGACGCATGTTGAGCGATTGTCGAAGAGGCAACTAGGAGAGGTGGAAACTTGTTGCTGATGGGAAGGCCCAAGAAGAGGAAGAGACGGGTCCGGGCTTCTTATCGGTGGGGCTGGTCGTCAACATGAAGACGCATTTTACTGATTCATTCCTGTGGACTCCACCCTTGTGTCTTCACAGTGAGCGTCGGCTTGAAGAGGCTGTCATGACTGGAAACATGCGCTAGCTTCAGAGACGGTGGTCTGATTCCTTCTCCCCAGAGGCTCCTGTTATCGGCCCTTCTGGTCCTTACTTCGTTACAGAACCGGCAAAGTAGAAGATGTCCAACAACAGTCACAGCCTTCGACACTCTTATTTCATGTTATCCAAAGAGGACGGGAGCCTAAAGATGGAGGAAAGAGGAGACAGATGGAGAGAGCAGTGAGCTACGGAAAATTGCTCAAATCAACGGTTGCTTTGAAGTGGGTTGCCATCGACAAATGAGTGAACAAGCATTAGTCATCAAGGGGGTTTGTTTGCTGTCAAAGAACCCGTCACCAACACAAACAACCCTCCACCCTTAATTGTATTGACAACAGTAAAGGGTGGAGGAATTAATGTTTTTAGAAAGGTACGGTTTCAACACTAAGCACTATTTACTTATTTCAATGATTAAACACTTCTAGGAGTGTATATGATCGTCTTGGTGGTACGAACAGAACTTCCCACTGTGGAGAAGAGTGGACTGTCAGGGTCTCAACCAGAGCCGTTTTGTTTTAAAAGGACGGATGCATGTGACTTCAGAAGTGCAGCTGACGGTGTGAGGAGCAGAGCTTTTCTTCCCCGAGAGAGAATAGGTCCGGTAACATTGAGCTAATACGTGCCTGGGGCAGTCACTGGAAAACCATGTGGAGCTAAGCCCCGATATCTTTGGCTTTTTAAACGCGTCTGTGTCTCAAAAGCTGAGCGGTTCAGTGATGCTCTGAAACCATTGCTTCCTCTGCAGGCCTCCGTGTGTGGTCTGCACTGCTTTTAACTGTATTTAATAAAATACATTAGATTATAAAGTTATTAGCCTTCAAATAAGCAAAACTGAAAACCCTAAGCTGAACGTCACTCACGTTCAAGTGGCTGAACAGAACTGACAGCGACACGTCATGTTACCACTTCTATTGGATGTCAATGGAAGAGTTGGACATTTTGGAAAGTATGCTTATTGGCTTTCATACCGAAAGTTAGATGAAAATATCCACACCCAGCTCATATCATTATGGCAACTAAAAAGTAAACACCAGCAGCCAGTTAGTTTAGCTTAGCATAAAAAGTGAAAACAGACTGTCCAAAGGTAGAAGATACAATCTGACGTCCACTCCCTCCCTCCTCATACTTAACTGTATACCTCTTCTGTCTGATCTGTGCTAGCTGTGCCTGGGTGCTGGCACCTTCTTTTTAAGCTTGTTTGTTTACATTTTGGCTCCATTAAAAGTGTGATGCGTTAGCTATTAGCTGTACCTGTTCGCAATGTCCCCATGGATGAAAGTGATACTGGAGAACACTTACTAGAGTACGAAGAGCATCTTTTTTCCTATGACGTCTAAGCAGACTTGTGGACATAGTCTCACTGAATCTACGAATGTGTGTATCTGTGTGTTAAAATGTGACTCCAAGAAGGCGTGCCATTTCTGAAGCAAGTTGCGTGCCCTTGATGGTAAAGCATCGACACGAGCGAACACAACATCAATCAGTTCACCAACACCAAGCCGGATGTCCACAGAGATCTTTGCTCTTCAACCTCGTCAACAACAACAACAACTTAATCTGCATCGTCTATCAAGGACACAAACGTAATGTGAGGCTGGGCGCAAGTGCAGAAAAGCCCACACGGTTCTGCTGTTGTGGATGTCTCCTCTCATCACTTCCGTCCTTTTCAGTCGGACTTAATTTGGGTTGAGATCGCTTGAGCAGAGCTAACAGGTGGACTGTGGGAACTCTTTGCAGAGCAGCGATTGGAACCCGTTTCAGGAGGATTCGTATGCAGCAGCTTGTATGTCAGATGGTCTAATACACTGTAAATGTAGCTCCTGAGCTTCTGGATCAATTCACTTTGCATTTTGAACTGACTGAGTAGAAATGATGAACTAGCCTCTGCGCTGATGTATGTGGGTCGGCTGTGTTTCCGTGACAACACAGGCCTTATATTGAAATTAGATCTGCTGCATTTGACTTGGTGGGGCGGGGGGGCTGGACGCCCCTGACTCGACAAGATTACCAGCTCCATCACACAACCCCACACACATCACATACAGGGATTTATGACAGAATAAAACCTTCATCACAGATGCAGGGATACGTAAATCCTGCTCAGGTGTGCTCAGCAGCAGCAGCACGGGAGGGGGAGGGAGGGAGGGGGGGGGGGGGGGCATGTCCATAAACAAGCAGAGGCTTATTCCTTATTCCGCAGAGAGGAAGAAACTAAAATAAGTGTATATGTAACTGCTGAGTTGTTATGTAAGTGTTCCTGTGGTTACAAGTGCATTGTCTAACCCCGAAGTGGAGTGGGAGACCCGTCCCACTCAAAGCTGGGCGGGTGAGGAGTCTGCCAGCACAGACCAAAACATGACCTCTGGAAGGGGGCGCAGGACAATCTGGACTCACTGCCTTTCTACTTCTAAAACGCCGCCATCTCTCAGTATAATCCCAATTACAGACCGCTCTGCACAGCTTTGACCAGATGCAGGACTTGTGACGCTCAGGAAGCGGACGTAGATAAACAAGGTGTTACATAGGAGGACCCCTCCTCCCAAAACAAGATTATAATTCTAACCATTCTCTGGGGCGATGCTGAATTTGACACCTGTCTTGTGAAGAGTCATCCGAGTGCTGCTCTGCTGTTTGGCACCAGAATACACACTGTGCCCCGCTGTGCAGTGCATGCTGAAAGAGAAAGGCGTCTGCAGCGGAGGTCTGGAGCAGCAGAATGTGCTGGAGTGTTGCTGTTTTCAATCTCCTGTCCAAAAGCCTTGTGTTGTATGGATGTGCGACAGCCATGACTGACAAGCACCATTGAGGCGACACGGCCCCACACCTCCCCTCACACGAGACGAAGAGGACGCGCTACTCTGTGTGTGTGTGTGTGCGCAGAGTTTATGGTCTCAATGTGTCTTTTACTTCGGAAACGTTTAGTTAATTAAGAATTGATTTACACACAACTAAACAATAGAATAAGACAATTAAGTTGATTTTGATGAATCATTTAAAGGAAAACTATGAAAACTCATTAATGAGCCACAGTGTTGCTCTGGGTGACATGTACCTTCATCATCATGAACACACACACACACACACACACACACACACACACACACACACACACACACACACACACACACACACACACACACACACACAGCTGTCAGTTATTTACATTCACCAAACTCTGTCTATATTCTGATTTAAGGCAAATACATTTGTATGTGTGCATTTTTATGTATTACATTATCAGTATGTGTGTATTGTTTATGTCTATGTTATTGGTATTTCTAGATAAGTGGTCAGGAGGAGCTTTGGCCATGTCACATGATCCCAGATATGTATGTATAAGTACCCTATATATTATATGTTGTTATATATTATTTGGCTCAATAAAAAGAGATTAATCAATAATTAATTTTAATTTGTTTCAACCCCTGTGTTTTTGCCAGCCGGATATGTGTTGTGAGCAGTAGGTGCTGTGAGAGGTCAGTGATGGGATTCCTCTGCATCTCACTCACTCTCTCTTTGTTCCTGTGTGTGTGTGTGTGTGTGTGTGTCAGCAGAGGGACCCCTCTGTGTTCCTGTGGAGGTGACTGCTGCACTTTACAGCCTGACAGAACGGGCACCTTGGGGAGCTGGCACCAGCACACACACACACACACACACACACACACACACACACACACACACACACACACACACACACACACACACACACACACACACACACACACACACACACACACACACACACACACACACACACACACACACACACACACACACACACACACACACACACACACACACACACACACACACACACACACACACACACACACACACACACACACACACACACCATAATGTAAAATAGAAAACCAGCACAATCAAGCATTGCACCCTCAAACAAAAGCACCGCCTCTCAGCAAAACCCCATCCACTCTTAGTATTTCCGAGTCAGAGGATGAAACATTCTCCTCACAAACTACGTCCTCACGGACGACATGAACCTCAGGGTGGATGGAGACCGACTGCTCGCCACAAGGCCTCGAAGGATGTGGCTTTGTGAGGCATTTTGGTAGAACACAGGCAACAAGGTTGGTGCCAGAGTGTCACCACTTCCCACCAAAAAGTGCAGCCCGTTCCCGTGCTGGGTATTTCTCTCACACATCGCCCTGGGAGTACACGTCTGTGGATGAGTCACTCCTCAGGAGGTATCCCTCCATGACAGGCTTCGGCCAGTCAAATATGGCATTTACGCCTCGAGACTGATTGATATCGCCCTCCCCGAGTGCACAACGCTGACCTTTTTACAAATAGGAAAGTGGGTTGCGTATGGATTTATGAAAGGCATAAAAAGTGTATACAGACAATATATAGCGAAGTACACAAATTAATCTGCTATAGCGGCGCCTGAACTGCTGAACTGTTCTCTTTTCTTCAACCCATATTTAAAAAGCGTATCTAGAGCAATGGCTTTGGGATCAGCCGTTACAAATTCAGGTTGTGCAGCAAGTGCACAATGTACAAACCCACATGTGGAGACTCCCTCTCTCTGCCCATTTCCTGTTAAGAAATGTAAACATGTTACCTGTATCCCTAATAAATAAAAACAAAAAAAGAAGAATCTTTAACTACATAGACTCTCAAAACCCAGCATTTTCACTGTACCAGTTATGGGATTTACCGCAGTGAAAGTCCCACATTCTAGTGAAATAGCCGACTTGAGGTGCCTTAAAAACACAGCTTACTAATGCCAGACCAGGACGGATATATTTTCACTACTGGAATTACTTTTAGGTGGAAAGAAATACCTCTAACCCCCCTACAACTTCAGGTGCAACTCTTGTGAAAACTGCATCTGTTATATGGAGGCGCCTCGATTGAACTAAGCAAACACTGGAATGTGTTGCAGAACGGTTCAAAGACACTCCTCACGGTGAGCCACACAACACAAACATTAACGACAGCACTTTTCACAAAAGCCATTTTGGCTCTGTCACGCCTCACTGGGACGCCTGAACAGAACAGGACAGAGCCAGTGTTGATGTTTAGTAACACATGTCTATTTAAGGACTGGTCTAACCCACACACACAGGGTTTATCAATACCTGTGGATGATGAGCCTTTTGGTAAAGAGCGGATCTCTGCTGGAGTATACCCGATGTCACACTATGTTCATACCCGTGCATCCTCATGCTGGTGGTGATCAGCACGGGGGAGAACGCCAGTGTGGGAAGACACGTCTGTCTTCAACAAACAGCCCTGTTTCTGTTTTTTTCTCTCTTCCCCTCAGCAGTCGAACACGTCTCTTCTCCTGAAGTCGAGACCTCAGGTCGATCGAACGCCAGTCCCGAGAGCTCGTGATGGATCCTCGTGGTGACCCTTCACGCCGCTTTAATCTGCCACTTGAATTACTTTAGCGGATGCTGAGGAACGATAGGCTGGCGACACGGGGCAAAGGATGACCCCTGGTATCGTTAGGATGCTGTGAGCCCGCTTTTGTGCAACGGAAGCTCCTCTTCTGCGTGTTTAAAGTACAGACTATGGATGTTTTATGTATTCAAACACTTCCTGTAATTTATGGGTGGAGCAAATCATTCTGGATCTCGTGCACAGGAGGGCCTTTTGGACTCACTAACTTTTCTCTCACCCTCTCCTCCTCCCTCCTGACATCTAACCCACAACTCAGAAAGCTCGCGTATACTCATCGGTTTCCTGCAGCCGACAGGTTACAGGTTCTGCGCAAAATCCAGACAGACGTCAGAGCCAAACATTCACAGGTTGCCCCCTTGTCAAATTATGTCAAGTGAGGACATTTTATAGATTTTTTGTGATGATTTGCAGGAAAAAAGAAAAACCTAACAAAAAAAAGAAGTATTTCTGCTTGTTTCAGTTCATCTCAGATTACAGATTTGCTTAATGTATCATATTTTTTGAGAAAGCTGTGCAGTTTCACAGATTTTAGCCTAACCCATGAAAAGAAGATCACAGTTGGGTGGAGGGGGAGGGGGATTTCTGCACTGCAAGATCTCTAAAAGGAATTTAGCAAAAACACTGCAGGCCCATATGACGGATTATATCACCCAATCTCATTTATGACAGCATCCCTTCATGGATCACAGCCAGGGGGCTTACACGGACCCGTCCATAGGAGGAGAAACACGGGCCGGATTACGGGCTCCGAGAGACGTGAAGGTAACCCCCGCTCACGTCAGCAAAACCCCGTTACATAACAGCTCGTCTCCAACTTTAATCATTTCGAATCAATCCGTGCTGCGACGCCGAGGCCGCGCGCGTCCGCCTCCGCGCACATGACCGAGCGGGCCATATAGGGACCGCTGGCGGAATGTGCAGGTGTCATCGCTCGCTATTGGATTACTGTGGGAATTCCCTACGTCATTTTCTTCTCATGCATCGCGTTCGCAAGACGCATGCATGAACACCCCCCGTAAAAAAAAAAACACATCAATTATCCCCTTTCGGTGCAAAACCCCAACAACAACAACAACAACAACAACAACAACAGCAGAACACGTTACGAATAAACCCGGCGCTGCGGTTAGATCGTCATCCTCATCATCATCATCATCGTTGCCGCCGCTGCCACCACCACCATCATCATCATCATCATCATCATCATCATCATCATCACCAGCGCCGCTGTAAGCCATGAACACCTACACGGTCCCTCCGTCCCCGTCGGCGCACTGGGCGGCAGAGGCTTACCTTTGGCGCAGAGGTGCGGGACGCGAGGAGAGAGCGGCCCCCGACACCTGCCCGGCGGTTTCTGCGCGGGGATATCACGGTTTAGGTCGTTATCCCTGCAGTCCAAAATGAGACGGGACGGGCGGGGTGCCGCGTTAGACCCCCCCCCCCCCCCCCCCCCCCCCCACACACACACACCCACACACACACACACCCTCTCTCCCTCCCTCCCAGATCCCGAACCAGGGGACAGCTTTGGGCTCGGAGTCACGTACCGAGACGGTATCCCTCTGAAAAAGCCGCGGCGCTGCAGAGACACCTCGGCCCTCTGCGTCCAGAGGTGTGTGCAGAAACTCCACCAGCACCTCCTCTGTCCGCACCGGAGGCTGCTGCTGCTGCTGCTGCTGCTGGCGGCTTCAAGCGTGCAGCTCATACAGGCACCGCATCCTTATTCGCCCTCTCTGCATCGCAATGCGCTGCAGTCAGTGCCGACGTCCTCCCACCACATGCCCACCAGCACATGCACACAGGCGCGCACACACTTGCACACACACACTCGGTCGGACTGGGTAGAGCATGTAAACGCTGTTAGTCCCAGAGGAAGAAAAAGAAACGTAGCCTACCGGAGGATGGCGTAATGTTGCTGGGTAGGGGTGGATGATTGTCGTGCCTGAGATGGAGCACACACACACGCGCACGCGCACGCGCACACACACACACACACACACACACACACACACACACACACACACACACACACACACACACACACACACACACACACACTAATGTGGGAAAGTGTAAGAGTGGGAGGTGACTCGAGACATGTCCCTGACACACAGGGAGAGAGAGAGCGCGCTGAATGTCGTCAACCTGTAGAACAATTATAAGACACATCCACTGAGTGCATTTCCTCATCCCTGCTATTTAACTGCAACTGTATCTACAATAGAGGCTTCTACATTTCAGATGTATTCTTTCTGTACTACTCGTTAGATTGGGAACCATATTAACATGAGCAGATTCACATTTTCTATGCAAAACATATGCGTGAGGCATCGTCAGAGTGAATTACTCCACAGTCAAAAGATCCACATCGACCAACGACAACATTAACATGTTGCTTCTGTCGATGCATCTCTCATAAGGACGTGGTCATGTATTATTAAGATGCATCACTCTTGCGTAATGACCCCAGGCAACTACTGAGGTAACTGACATGTTTGAAGGCAGGCGTGTGACTAGAGAGCTTTTACTTTGAAGGCGCAGAGTAGTCTTACCTCTTCCACCACTGACGGCGCCCCATCTTCCCCCCAGTAGACCTACGCAGGTGAACGAAACCTCCTTCTTGCCGTACACCCATTTAAGCCCAATTAGGACCAGTGGGACTCTGACACAGCACTTTTTTCATCACAATGAGACGAGGCCCCTGCATAAAGACAATGAAGTAACGTCAAACACGACGGGAGAGTTGGTTTTCATTCAGCAACTCTCACTCCTACTGTCGTAGGCTGTATAAAAGGTGTTGGCTGGGACACCGCGCCCCCCGGTGGCCGGTCGGCAGTGGTGCAACATGGACTCCCAAAATTCATTGAAACAACAAACGTTAAAATGGTGAAAGATGAAGAGCAGTGAAGAGCTTCTTTAAAGGGGCGAGAGGCCGAGAGGGTTCAAATCACAATTAAACAGCTTACGAGCTAAATAGTTAGCGTTACATTTCTATGGCTTGAAATAGCACAAGCCCAACTTAACTTCACGTGCTTACAGCTGCAGTGAGCCCGTCTAACCACTAGGGGGCAGACAGATAGCAGAGCAAAAACAATAGCAATGAGCTAACTAGCTCGTACAAGCGTTATGGCTAATAATGAGTTAGCAAATTACATCATTAAGCTCCAAATGTCGCTCTGCTCGGTCGCACACACACGTCCAGTATTCACTTACCCTCTGGCTCTAGTGCGGTGAGAGAAAAGACTCCCTCCCCAAACTAAATATTCGACTCTCAGCAGTAGGTGTGCCGACATGTTTCATTGATATTAGCAGTATTAGTAGTATGAATGCATCTGTTATTTGATGCCGTGTTAATATTTAATGCACCTCTAAAGTCATCAAGTAACAAATCTCACCTCATGAATAAATGTATGCATAACAAACTGCTATAAAATGGTAATACCCACTTGTTTAAAGACTGCATGACTTCATATCTCACCACCAATATGCTCAATGTCCACTCAATAAAGCGGTTCAAACTATAGCTTAACCATACTGTCTAATGGTTTTGACCATTTATATATCTGTCACTACATATGTCAGGATGGCCGAGCGGTCTAAGGCGCTGCGTTCAGGTCGCAGTCTCCCCTGGAGGCGTGGGTTCGAATCCCACTTCTGACAGTATCTTTTGAGGAGTTTGTCACAGAATGTGGGACTCCGCGCGACAGAAGAATCTAATCTATTCTGACACGGTGATGTCATTCCTCAAGTCGTTCTAGTACTGCCCCTATTAAGACCACCCTCACCTCTTGATGAACCCTTTTCAGATATAACCCCGTACACCTGTATTATTCTTATTCATTCCATGTCATATCAGGATTTAGAGCTCCACCTACATTCAACAAGAGCAGATATCTAATGAGCCAGAACAAGATAAAACATCTGTGTGGGTGTGGCAGGCAAGTATTTCCATTTCATCCTCATAACATTTATATAATACAAATACCAAAGTTATTTTTCATAGTTTTATTGCAACAACAATAGTGCCAAAAATTGCACAGTTTGCCCATTTACAATGACATCAGATAAAAATGTGAGAAATATAAAAACATCAAAGCAATCAATTTTGACACAATAATGCTTAAACCTGAGGAGAACTTACTCTTCCACACTAGTGCCTCGCTAAAGAAAACACAAAAAAATAACCCCTCCAATAAGGTACATTTCCTTTTCTTTCATTTTGTGGCCTGTTGCAGTTTATTAGCAAAGGTCGGAGAACTAAATAAATTCTGCACAGCAAGGCCCAGCCAACAGGAGGTTACAGGTTTTAAAGTCACTCTAGGCAGAAGCAGAATAAAGAAAAACTGATACGGTTACCAGACTTTAAAGCACTTTTAAACAGTAGTAACATTTAAAATGATTTTTACTTCCATATCACCACAGACAGTGGAAGAAAAAAAAAGTAATATTTAATGGCATTTTTCATTACTTGTATACTGGTAAAGAAAATAATCGTGAATACAAACAACCAATGTAACAACGACCATGTCTATTAATGGGTTTTATGCTTTCATGTTGGTTATCTTGTTGGAAGTCATGTGACACTGTGGTATTGCACAACAGTTTACCTTAATGCCAGACAGATGTGCTGATTCAACGTTGGAATAAATGTCCTATGCTTGACAAAAAAATAATATATCTGTTAAAAACGGTTGATTCTAAAAAGGAGTTTGCTCTGACTGAGCCTATTCTTTGTTGTCAGCTCAGGTTCAGGCAGGATGGGTGTTCTTCTGAAGTGGTCGTTGATTCAGACGCTGATAAAGCTTGGTAAACATGAAGAATGAGCTCACACAAAGAAGGGAGGAATCTCTGTCTGTAGGAGGTTTGATGTTTGGATGAAACCATATGCTGCATAATGTACATTAATAAAAGCAAGATACCAAAACATGGTCTGAGGTATCACCGACTGCACCATCAAGACAGGACAGTTATTAGACAATAAGCTTCACTGAACTTCATCTCAGACTAAAGAGTTTGAACCTAATTCTGGAAGTAGTCAAGGAGCCAATTGTTCCGTCCTACTTTTAAATGTGAGACAATCACACACACACATAACCATAAGCCCATTTAAAGAAAATATTGAAGAAATGTCACTTTTTTTCTCCCCCACCCCAAGTGAGGATTTTGCAGTTTGAAAAGAAAACCCCTCATGTGTAACTCTGGAACTAGGACATGATCACAGTGTACACCGAATAAACAAATCACATTTATATTCATATAAAAAAATACATCCCCCCCAAAAAAAAAAAAAAAAAATCACAGCTCCCATCTTTACTAATTTCTTCTACAAAGTTGTGTGTGCCACCAATTCTTCACACTCAAAGCACTAAAAACGGCACAAAAACGGACGAGTGCACGACGAAGCGGGTCACTTACACCACGAGCAACTGCATCAAGTTCAAAGCGCACGTGGAGACATTCGGTGCGGGTACATTCACATCGGGGGGAAACAGCAGCCGTGTCTTTAGAGCATGTTCGACGTACATGATTGTATGCTCCTGGAGGGCCCGGAGCCATCGGCCCCTCGTGAACGCAGTGAAACCGGACTGCTGAAGGGGTTTCAGGTGTGGAACAGACGGGAGAAAGCAGAAAGGCACAGCAGCTGCTCCACTGACATGAGGGGGTGTGAGCACCAGCAGGACGACAAGAGGCAAAGCAATAAGACCCCATCTCTGTCAAACACAGAGCGGCATTAAGTACTAGAAATAGAAACGACAGGGGAACTCTGGTCCACTTCTGTGAGATCAACCGATCACCTGTAATATCACACAGACTGTCAATCACGAGTTGGTAGTTGCGTTTCAGACATTTTTAAGTGTTTTAAGTTTTTTTTTTCCGAATGTTATCATGTTTTCTGAAAAACGTAAAAAAAGGGTACGTTATGAACCTCTACAACTAAAGGGCTGTTGGAGCGAGTGCAACAGTTAACCGGCGTGTAAAAGTCATTGGCGAGCACCACGCGCACGTGGAGACACAGGAAACAGTTCGTCACGGAAATCGTGATGATGGTACGTGCAGTGGCAACAGGAATATATATAAGAAAGGATGAAATTCTCTCTCTCTGTCCTTTCTTACAACACCTGGCATTAGAAGGAGAAGTCTGCTGATTTTCTGTGGTTCTCTTTCTGTCACCCAATCCCAGTAGAAGACCCAAACCAACAATTAATTCTGCCAATAAAGTATTCCCTGTGTATCTGAAGCCTCTTATAGTCATGTGTATTAATCCACGGTTGAAAATAGTCCCCAACAACTTCACCATTTACTCCTGTCTGAGTAACGTTTACTAAAAACTAGCGTGTCCAGCTGTTTCAGGAGATTAAATACAATGAAATCATTTTTTTGCAATGTCATTATAGGAAGCAGTAGGCTTGGGGATGAGTATCGAGATGAACTAACACACTGTTGGCTTTTGTTGACAATGAGAAAAATATGACTCCAGCCTCGTTTTCTAACTTGCTCTTGAAAGGTTGCAATCTGGAACCACAAATACTACGTTCTCAAATATGAAGGAAAAAACACATACAAAAAAAGATTTGTTGGAATTTCAAGACTTGCAAAAGGACACCCAGAACAGTAGTGTTGTGATCCGTCTGTGATGAAAAAGTATTTAAAAGCAAAAGAAGAGCAAAAGTAAGACATACGGTGGTGTCCTTGGTCCCAAGTATCCCACAGAACACCTGCCACTAGGATCAGCGCCTCAATAACCATCAAACACAAGACACTTATCAACCCTCACTGAAGCAATTCCACTCACAACGTGGGCTTAAAAAAAAAATTACGTTCAAAGCTTGTAGTTGCTGTTTGAAGCTCCAATCATACTGAGGATCTGCTGCAATACTAAACAGACATCCCATAATCCTCCACTGAACATAAATCCCAGGCTTAGGGGAAAGTAAGTAATCTGCTTTTTGAGCCTTGCTCACCTGGCACCTCCCCAACAGCAACGTATAGACCACATTGTGACGATGGTCACTGGGACCTCGGGGACTGGGGAGCATGTCCAGAGAATAAAAACTAATTGCTCCGTTTAGCATATTTATCTCCCCAATCACCTCATTCACTTTTGGCATGATCGCATTTAACCAGTCAACACCTGTGCATCGCCACCAGTTTGGCACCAGTCATGGATGGAGGGTGGTGGGGGAAAGGGGGGGAGAGAGAGGAGACCATGAAGCACTCACCTCCCTGTGAGCTTTTTTAGCGCGTCATCGTTTTACAACATTTATTCATTGTGGAGGTAGTTTGGATTTGTTTCTTCATTGAGCACAAAAACTCAACCTTTCTACATGTTTGTTCTGATTTTCTAAATATGAAAAATACATAACTGAGCTCACAACCTGATTGTTACATGAACACAAGGACACTAGTGTGCATGTAAAACCACTCAGACATCATCATCATCATCATCATCATCATCAGGTGTATGGACCCAATGTTTCCCAGCTATCAGGTAGGTTGCCACATAATAATAATAATAATAATATATTTTTTTAAAGGAACAGTCGGGAGCAAGGCTGAGTGATCCACATTTTAAGCCCCACACAGCGTAAAGAAAACCTCCATGACAGGAGACGTCCTCGTGCAATAGGGACCTTTAGTGGGACTCTCAGACCAGAGAGCGTGAAAGAAGACGACGGAGCCGGTTCACGTAGTTTTAAATGTGAAAGCGCTTGTTAGCTCTGAACCAGGAGTGCTCATTATTATTTGGCAAGTCAACAGCTGGCAGGGGGAGTTCACATGTGTACATGGGAGCAAACAGCCATCCCATACAGCCCAGCTCAGAGGGGTGCTGGAGCATTGCTGCACTCACATGGCAGGATCACATTTCAACAGCACTCGCTCCATCATCAGTACCAGGTTTCTTTTTAAAAACTAAACACTTCCTACGCTGATATTTGACATTAAAAGCCTATTGGGAAAACCTTTGCCCCATCACCCACTGGGACGCTTTTAACTTGAAACATATGTGCAGGAAGTTTCAATGACAGTAGTTTAAAAAACAGAACTGCAGAGTGAGAACAGTAATTCTGTGAAAGAGAAACCCGTGGAATTTAAATGATGGAGGCGGTGCTGTGGAAATTATCAACAGAACTTGTTGTGTTGGACTGGTTTTGATGGAGAGAACAACGTCAACGTAGGAATTACAGAATGATGGAAAATGCTTATTTGCCTTCTACCTTTCAATTCTTGGCTCATTTCTTATCAGCGTGAAAATAAATCACTATTATTTCTGACCAAAAGACTATCAGGCGCCTATTTCAGACACGCCCTGAGCCTGCTGCTCATTTAACAGTCGCTGTTGCCTTGGTGAGAGAATGAAAGAGGGCGGTGCCCCACGGGAGGGCTGCACCGAACAGTTTTCTTCCATTACATTCAAAGCTACTCAAGGTTTTCGAATAAATCTTCAAATTAAATGTCCTAAAATTTTAATGACATCACCTTAAGAAAATGAAAAAGAAAAAATTCTGTTAGTGGTTAAATAAATGTATTTATGTTGACGTTAGAGAAAGCAAGAGAACATTTTGAAAGGCTAAACACCAACAAATATCGATTGAAGCGCAAGATTTCATTTCATTGTGGTGAATTTTGGAAATTATGACATCTATCTTTTCTCAATGAACTTTGATATATGCTCTCTGTAGCTATTGGAAATGTTCGGATGCCATGAGTCACCGCTGGAATCTAAATCATACAAATGTTGTATAAATAATAATTTTAGCGGAGCCTAATCTTTATCTGCAACTGTGCGAACGTCGTGTGTGAAGCTTCCAACTATTCGGTGCAACCCTCCATGAAGGCGGAGCCACGCAGAAGAGAACAAATAACAAGATTTATGTGCCAAACCAAAAATATAGCTTGCAGCCGGGCCACCCCTTTACAAATGTGTTTGGCTACGCGGCTGTATTGTAGAGAACATGGAATAGATTCTTATGAGGAAACAGATCAGCGCCTGCATTAAAGCCTTTTGATGCGCTGACGTCCTCATTGTTCGGTATCAAAAAGGTGAACACAGGAGAATGTAAACATGATAACTTTGGACACTCGTGGAGCGAGTGTGAGACACTGTGTGAGACACTGTGTGAGACACTGCCACTGGTTGTGTGTCAGTGCTGCTGTAGACAACACAGGGCTAGAGGTCATCTCTAAGCAGGAGGCAGTGGAGGAGTTTACAGCGCTGTGGCCGCAGTGAACAACGCCACTGGTCTCACTGGACACAACGAAAAGGGGAAAAAAGACACATTTGAACAGTAACACCCTGTAAAGAATCTCTAGTATCAGTAGCTTCACTGGTTGTGGAGTTGTTGCTCCTCCTTGAAGGCAGAGCTATAGATATACAGAGTAAGGCAAACTTGGTTTCAGGTCAATCCTTCAGAGCCATATTCACACCAAATGGTCCAAGGCCATTACATCCACTCATTCGAAAACATCGTTGTAATTGCCAAGGAGCTTTTAGTGCCAACATCGAGCGCACAGTTCCCCAAGCTATGTATGCCTATGGCTCTGCTCCACGGCAGCGAGATGGAGCCCGTCTTTCTGGAACAGCTTCAGTGGGTCGGGCTGTAATTTTGAGAAAGGCTTGTTATGGTAGAGCTGCGGACTGAAACGGGACAGATACCGTCAGAGCAGGCAGCACGAGGCCAGAGGGACGAGGGCCGCCAGCAGGAAGTAGGTGACTCTGTAGAGGTGGAGTGGAGAGAAGGTCACCATGGCGATGGACATGGGGAGGGGGAGACAGGACGTCAGAGGCAAGAGTTTACTGAAAGAGATTGAGAAAAAAACAAAAAAGGATCGGACGCTGCGGCAGAATTCCCCTCAAGACTGAGAGGATAACAAAGCGTGTGTTGGGTCGGAGGGCTCTCACCTGTTGCTGAGTTTCAAAGTGTTGCAGTTAATCAGCAGGATGTACACAATGATGAGAGGCATGCTGCAAGGCCAACAGGGGTCAGGATCCAGCTGGGTGGAATACCTGCAGAGGATCACAGCGAACACCCATTACCCATTCCTCATGAACAAGGCCTTGGGTGACACCCTCGCGCTCTCATCCATTGTCATACTGTACCTCAGGTTGCGGAGCCAGTGGAGGAGTGAGGGTCCGATGAGCATGACGGGTAGCGTGAAGAGTGCCGATAGGCAGAGGTGGAGCTGCAAGTCGTCCCTCACCTCCTGCAGAGCACACTCAGACAGCAGGGGGGCGCCATTGCATTCTTTAGGCTTGCTTAGGGATTCCACATCGGCCGTGCCGTTCGGCTCGGCTTCACTGTGCTTCCGGGGGGCCTGGAAAGATGCAGGAAAAAAACCTTAATTTACTTCTCACCTTAATTTGACGAGAATCAAATTGTAATAGATTCCAAACCCTGGCTCTGCATTCAAATCACAAGCAGCTGCAATTCAACTGACCACTTGCTGCAATACAGTTACATTACATTACATTTCATTTAGCTGACGCTTTTATCCAAAGCGACTTACAATAAGTGCATTCTACGGTTACAAACAAGAATCAGAACAACAAGAATCAAGAAGGTACAATTTCGTCAAAGGTTCAACTACAAAGTGCTATCAGTAAGAGCCATTCCAGTGCTACTATAGTGCTACATCCTTTATTCAAGGTATAGTCGGAAAAGATATGTTTTTAGTTTGCGACTGAAGATGTAGAGACTTTCTGCTGTTCTGATGTCAATGGGGAGCTCATTCCACCATCGAGGAGCCAGGACAGAGAACAGTCGAGACTTTGTTGAGTAGCTACAAATCAGTTACAAATCTTACCAGATTCAACATGTGACTCAAGGATCTTTCTGTCATCTGTAGCCTCAGTAACTGAAAATGTAAACAAAGGCAGATGTATGCAGAGAAGGGGGATGAACAGAGTCTTTGGTTTGATGTTTGACATTACTCTCTTTAAGACTGGGCAGGTTTTCATCTGCGGGACCATGCGCTCGGACTCACCCGGTAAAGGTGGAGCAGAAAGGCAGCAAAGATCGCCAGAGCCCCGCAGGACAGCGCTCCCATAACAGTCAGACACAGAGTGATGAGGAGCTGGGTCCGGAGTCGCAGGGTGCCACAGTCTCTGGAGACAGATGGTCTGCACAGAACAGGAGGTTTACACTTAAATCATATTGCATGAGACACTCAAACCACATACCTCTATGTTTAAATGTCCAACTATACCTGTGGAACGGAGCTAATATCAGTGAGATCAGTCGCATGATGAGACGGAGCAGTGTGCTGCCCCAGTAGGCCACGGCAGCCCCCAAGATGTAAAGTAGAGGGGACAGGAGGAGGGGCCACTCTTCAACTGATGTAGCACCCTCAGGAGATCCACCATCAGGGTGGGCTGGGGGGAGGGCATCCATAAGGGGTAGGTAAAGAAAAGACCAGACCTCTTGAAACCAGCTGCAGCTAAGGGGGAGGAAAGAATAGTACGATTTTTTCAGAAATATTCAGGTATCTTAATAAAACATTGGACCTTTGTCTTATTTTTGTCAATCTGCACCACCCCCACTCCAAGTCAAGATTGATTGTTCTCATTCATTTCAACATCAATCTTCCGAAGCCTACCTGAGTAAGATGTGCAGAATATACACGGGCAGATTGACTTTATGAGGCTGCAGGCCTTTGGCCACCACCTCGCTCATGTCTGCGGCTCGCCTCGAGTTCAGGATGGAGGACAGCTGCCCCCCGCAGGCCTGGAGCAAGGTTACAGCTGTGTACACCGGCACCATGGGACCACAGAACCTCAGTATCTGTCAGACAAGAGAGAGCAGAACGAAAGAACAATACACGTAGGACTGGTTTCATTGAAACAGAAACGAAACAAACAAACAGAAGAGGAAAAAAGATGAGAAATCTGTACCTGTCCCAGTACCCTGGGTAATGAAGTCCTCACTGACACCTGAGGGTATAATCACATGGTAAACATGATTTAATTAACATCATACATTAAACTTTGATGATAAACCCCACAGTTGTCAACGGGCTGTGGCTCTTCCTGGCGCCTGAGGAGCAGTACCTTATATTGGCAGTTGGGGGCAGTGTGGAGCTGAAGGAGGACACCTGAGGTGTTGTCTGGACGACTTGTGTGGAGCATCCCTGAGATCTCAGTCACTGACGGCACGCTGGCAGACAGATCACATCAAGTCATGACAGAAAGCGTAAATATGCCAGACCAAGAAACAGACCGTGACATAACTGACCTGGCTGTGATCAAAGAGTCCTCTCGAAACCACGGCACGTGTAGTCTGTACACATTGGGCAGTCTATCTGCAGACAGACATGCGATGGTCATTGATACAGCTCAACATGTGCACGTGTGTCTTCTGTGGAAGCGTTGAGAGGCGAGTGACAAAAAATAATAAAAAATCTACTACCACAACAAACACTTTTCCCCATTTACAATGTCTTTTTCACCTTTCAAAAACACGTTTGATTTGTTTTCAAAGATGAAACAAGTCCTGGAAAACGTTTTTCTTCTTCATAAGATACAGAAAACTATTAAGATTTTAGAAAACAGACCACCAGAATATGTTTTTCTCACTTGCCTCTCAGGGCTTAAGTATCACATGACAAACTTACCTTTATTTACTTTGCACTGGCTTGCAACACTAATTCTGAAAGCCTGATAAACCTAAGGACACAGACGTGTTCAAAGTTTAGTGACACAGTAGGAACAGAATTACTGAGCCGAGCAAGTGCCTAGTAAAGAAATGAAAGCTACCTGGTGAAAGTGCTGCAGCTTGATGGTGTGGAGAAGTCCAGAGGAGTTGACCGAAACATCGCTGACGATCAAACCTGGAAAACCAACGGTCACGAAAAAGGAACGTGTCTTTTCTCTCCCAAGTTTAAGAGAATCCACATGAACGGTCACACTACTCACCAAAGGACAGAACATGCGGCACTGGGACAGACAGAGTCTGAGATTCTTGTCTCTGCCACTCGCATTCCACCGTGAACTGTGGACAAGACAAATGTTGGACAAGACTGTAGAAATTAAAAGGAGTGATAATTCAAGTTAAGGGTTTTCTGTTTTCAGGCTTTTATAGTCCACAAGGAACTCTTTAAAATGGGTTGAACCCTACATTCTGGGGTGGCTCTTGATTTTGTGCTTGCATTCATGGTTTCTGATTTTCCCACTTGTGCCATCGTCTGGACAAAACTCTAGTTCAAGACCACACACATGGAAAACTAATGGCATTCCAATCACGCTCAGCTGGGCTTTACAAATCAAACTGTGAGAATGCCACAGTGCTTAAAAGGTAAAATCTCAAAGATCTCAGTTTTGTAGTCTTTGGCGGCATCTATGGTGATGAGCTGTGTTTTAGGATCTCACTTTCAACATCTGTCGCCATGGCTCTTTTTTGTTTATTCAACCACAGTTACCTTTAACCTGCAGGACTAGCAGAGACCAGAACAAAAACAACAGTTTGACGCTTTGTACGTTGTAAGTTGAAGAGCGAGTCTTCTGCATTAGCTCCGCCTACTCTCTCTGGCAGACCAACCACTTGTGTGTGATGGAAACATGTCACCAGATGTGCGTGTTAGCATTTAGCCCAGCCGTGCAGAGGTACAGCCCGGCAGAGCCCCTAGCGAGTTGCTGTGTCCTCCCTCACAGCGGCCCAGCGAGATGGGAACACAGAGAGGAGACTTCAGAGAAGAGACGCTCTCGTTTTCAATGCACCTGCTTGGCGTTGAGGTTGGAGGCCGAAACAACCAGATGAGTAACGGCAGACAAGTCACTGAGACTCAGAATCAGGATCTGAGGAGGAGCACAGACAGTTATGAGCAACCAACAGCAGCTCAGACTGGACTGAACACGGCCTCTTCAGAGGAGGATTACCTTGTAGGGCGGCAGTAGCTCAGTTCCCATGGACAGATCCACCGCACGCACACTGAAAAAAAACAAAGAGCTAAGTTAAGAGTAAAGGAAAAACATTTGTCATCTATTGTAATATAACAAAAGACAGAGTGCAAATTTGGGACAATGAAAAACCTGAGAAGTGGAAGAGATCCATTATTGTCATATTCTTACCACGAAGATCCGTTCTTGTGCACGCAGCCGTACACCCAGCTGGTCATCTCCTGTTACATCAACCAATCAGAATCAGTGTTGAACTCGTACAGATCACTTTGGTTCATGCTTTACTAAATGTGTTTCATGGCGTTTAATTTTACTTCATATACACAACATTCAGCTCTATGAATCGCTGAACAACAAAAGGCCCGGCGCAAAGGAGAAAAGAACAATTCTGGTGATCCATTCTCTAATTCTGATCTTCTAGGCTTCTGTAATAAACTAATCAAAGATACGGGCAGCGATTTGGAGGTCTAACGCTGGGCTAGTGACACGCAGCTTTGTAGGTTGTCGCTCAAACCCAAATGGATGAACCTGCACAGCGGGGGCTGAACACTCACCAGGTTGTTGCTCCGGCAGTAGAAATGGCTGTAGGCTTTCCTGCGACTCGACAGGGCAAACTGAAAGTATTTGACCTGTCCTTCCTGTAGACAGAGAACAACACTGAAGACAATATATTTCCATCTGTCCGCAACAGGGCTTTGTTTTCCTACATATATAAATGACCCATTGAATATAATGAGACAGAGTCTGGTACCTTTGGTGTGCTGTAAGCCAGGCGCAGTGTGTTAACTTCACTCCATGCTTCAGGAGAATCTGGAAAAGGGAGAAAAAACAAAGACAGTTTAGGAGTGATTCCTTAATAGTGTCACTAGAGACATGGCTTTAAAAGCACATGACAGGAAGACCAATGAAAGCAACTCTGGGGCGGCTGTCGAAGTGTCCTTGAGCAAGACACTGAACCCCTAGTGCTTTTAACCAGCCCACTGCTCCTGCTAAGGATGGGTTAAATGCAGAATACCTATTTCCTGTGTGTATGTAAAAAGTATGTAAAGTTAAAGTTTCCAGCCTCTCCGTGGTTAGGGGTTCCTGACCTAAGATGGAGATGGAGGTGTCTTGGGTTTCTCCCAGCATCCGGACCGGGTGTCTGATGAAGTGATGGTTTAGTACAGCCATTTTCTTCTCTGGGTTTACTGTGAACTAATAACAACACACTGGTTAGTTTAGAAAGAGATGGCTTGTGCTTGCAATGCAAACTTAGCCACTCGTCCCACTCGTCTTTCGGCTATGACAACATCCCTCCATTTTTCTTCACACAGCATTTCTTTTCCCCAGACAGATTCATTTTAAAATGTGTATGAACGTTTGTTGTTCTGACCTGTCTGGTTTCAGGTTCGAGGAGGTCAAAGAACGCCCTGACAGTAGCAAGGACGAGCTCTTTGCACCTGGAACACAAAGATGTATACACTGCATCTGAATAATCTGCATTGTATTTGAATCCAGCCCTGAAGAAATGTGCCAAAACACAATGCCGTGTCTTTTACCAAACAATGGACAGATGGTCAGTGGACACCCAAGTCCTGGGAACGGCAGTTGCCTTGATTAAAAAAAAAAGAAGAAGAAATTTAAACAAAATGCGAGGCACAGTGCAGCATCAAACACGAGGCCTTTGCTTCAAGTAGTTCAAGGAATGACTCGAAAAAACTAAAATAATTTTGAAAATGTTGGTAACGGTCCTCGTTTCTTAACAAACGTTCCAGGGTTCTTAGAAAAGTGCCACTAAAAAGATGCCCAAACCACACTTACCACTAGGGACAGCTTATTGGGGTCTCCTGGTGTACAAGGCAGCGACGTCAGGCCGGAGCGGACCTGGTAGTCACGGTAACCGCCCCCGACCGACAGCACCGTGATGTTCCTGAGCTTCTTCGCCTGGTTCACCCACTTCTGTCTCACTGCCGAGTAGAAATCTACACAGAGCAAAGACGAGCACGTCATTTTCCTCAATCAGAACAAAAGACAAACAAAAAAGAGGGATTATGGGAGATGTCTCCCCAAGCTTCTAGCAGCTTATTCAGCTAAATATATGCATGATTTCTCCTCCACTCATAAAGATTAGTTTAAAATCGATGTTTCCTTGTCACTGTTCAGCAGACACCAGAAGTCCTGGAGGGGCTGCGAGCTCAGCTTGTTTCTCTGATAACTTGAGATCGTTCATCCAGTTGAAATCCATAGTTAAAAACAACCAAGATCTAAAAAGTGAATCATAAAGATGTTGCTTGAAAATGAATAAAAAGTACATTTACGACAGCGACTGGCTTGTTGGAAGCATTGGTGTTAATGCAAGTACTCAACAACATACATAACGGAGGTCTATTTGATTTAGGCATTTTAAATTCAGAAAAGTGACCCATTATAACTTTAGGTTAAGTCTGAATTCGTAGTTCACATTATGCTCTGGAAATGTTCTCTCTTTGAGCGGTCCAATAATAAGTGATGACATTACTGTTTTTATGGTTGGTAAAATGTCACCCGTGTGCAGGTTATCACCCGAGCTGAACGATAGGGTAGCCGATGGCACTGATTAGTTACTTCCTGTCTGGTCACAGGTAGTCAGATCAGCAGTCTGTCGTGCTAGCTTGACGCATCGCAGGAGCACAAAGAGCCGATGTACCGTTTGAGACGTCAGCACGAGAGTTCTCCTTACCCAGCAGGTACGGGTCCAGAGCCAGCACCGGAGCCAGGTGGGGGGAGGCCTGGGTAATGATGAGGCTGACCAGGTTGGTGTTGAACCGGGGCAAAGTGAAGAGCGCCCGGGCCACCACTCCTCCCATGGAGTGACCAACAAGCACCACACTCTGAGGCGGGGTCTTCACGTGCTGGAGGGCAGGGACAATAAGAAAACGGATTATTTGGAAACCTAACGCACTTATTATAACTTTAGGGTTATATATAATTACCAGAAAGAGAGAGAGAGGATAAAAAAAAAGGAAGGCCGATAGGTGTATGAAGATTTTTTTATCAACTGAGCATTTTGATTGCGCTCGTTAACATTGGCTATAATTATCTGCTGTAGCCAGGTCAGCTTCTTTATTAATGCAAGACGTACAAGTCAGAGGGATTAATTATATGGCTTAAAGTTTAAATGTAGCAGGTGATGAAATGCGTGTATCCCCCACTAGAATATCACTCCACCAGCAGTATCCGTCACCGAGAGCAAGTAACCCTGTCTGACGAGCAGCTGATACTCGAGGCCTGACCTTGTAGAGCCTCAGGATGGCCTTGATGCTCTCATGCAGGAAGTGCGTCTGCTGGAGCAGGCTGCCGCCGTAGAGGGCCACCAGCTCCTCGTTGAAGTCCACGGTGAACACGTTGAAGTGGAGACCGCCCTCCATGTTCTCGGCCTTCCTCAAGGCCACCGAGCCCAGGGAGCGAGCTTGGTGGAGACAAGAAGACATTTTGATGGTGTGTTTAGAGGAATCTTACAGGTGTGAGGGTCAACGCTTGTCCTACACTCACAACCACTAACAGCGTCAACGCTACTCTGCCAACGGACTGGGTGCACTAACTATTTATGCATAGCTCTAATATGAAATTCATTTTTTATTTTATTTTTTTCAGTCATCATGTCTTGACTGTTTGTGACCTAAAAAGAAAACCCTTTCCTTTAAAAGCTCATTCAGTTGACTTAGTCTTTTGCATTTTCCTGTACAGAAGAGCACTAAAGCATAGCATCAAAAACCTCGTCACCGGTGCCCTATTGAGCTGGTGTAACTTGTGAAGTTAAGGAAGCCGGTCGAACACCAGCTGTTAAAAATACTCTGGAGGAGGCTTAACATGGGCCAAGAAAACGCTGAAGAACAGAGAGCATGGACCACCATCACAAACACCCCAGTGTTACAGCGCAATGTGTTTGTTTTCACATGAGGAAAGGCGCGGGTGTTCTCCTCCTACACACTGGTAGCAGGAACGGGGGTGGTGGTGGGGGGCATCATCTTAGAAAGCATTTGTATTACTAAGAGCTTTACTGGAGTTATGAGTTACAGAAAAGATTATCACCAAAAGGGTCCAGGTTTGATTCCCCAAGTATTTACAACTGCAATTTAACTGAATATATTATATACAATACAATGTATTGAGGGCATAATAGATCACAAATGTATACTTTAGTTTTTCAAAAGGCATTTTCTGAAACAGCTGAGCACTGTAGTTTTAGCAAACGTCACATAAACAGGAGCCAACTGCGTTTCTACAGGGTCTATTTTCAGCAGAGGATCAACAGAAATGTGGTGCTTTAGTGAGTATCTATGGCAGCAGCACGGTGCATGTGGGATTTACTCAAAATAAACATCGGCGCGTGTGTTTGTGCAGGAGCATGTCACCTGGAGCAACAGTGTAGCTCATTGATGTGCTTTTAATAGCTTTTGGTCAACTATGGAGCTCAACGGCACAGAGGAGGAAGATATATCAGGCTTTGGATACATGCACAATAATGATGTCACCCAGTGCAACAGTGTGGCTCATTGATGTGGTTTTAACAGATTGTATATAAGAAGTGGATGGTTTGTGGACTAAGGTTTTGAAGCCCTGAGGTCTGTGTTTTGGCCGTCACCATGCTTCTTCTGCAGGGGAATTTTTCTAAATGTTTACATGTGAATTCAAGCACCTGCATACACAAAACAATCTGTGGAAACTGTATTTCTGTGATATAGAACAGCCCTACCTCCTTAAAAAAAAACTGAACGCTTTGCGTGCAGAGTTGTGCAGGACGATCCAGTCTGCCTGCTGGTAGGTCAGGTCAGGTCAAGACTAATCAACAAAAAGCATGTAGCCACGCTCTCGTCCTCAAACAACCCCAGCACATCCGCTTATTGAATACAAATTGCTGTCCGAGGCTAAAACGCACAACTCCTAACCCTCACCCTCACCCCCCCATCCCCCCGCCTTGCTTAACCCTCCAATAATAGCGTGCACTTACCTTGTTTGTGGCTGCCTGCGTTTCCAGGCAGGAAGAGCACAGGGGCGCCGGTGAGTTTGAGCGCTCGGGTCTCCTGGGCGTACAGACCCTCCCCGTACAGATAGAGGCCGTACGCTGGGTAAAGTCTGGCCACCCGGCGAGGCAGAGCCACGCGCTGTGAACCCAACACAGACACTAGGTAAGGGGGAAGTCCCACGGTCTCATCATTCTCACACAGTTCATTAAGCTTTACGTCACACTTGTAAAAGGCACGTGGGAAACAGTCTCACCCTAAAGCACACAACAGCAGTGTGTTCATCTTAACTCTCCCGCTGGGAGACAACACCTCACCTGCACTCTTCTAGATACATGCATGCAATTGTGGCTTCATGCGAGATGTAATCAGAAGTCATATTTATGCTATAGTTGACCCCTTAGACACAAGGTGTCCAGACTTTGCTGTAGTACATTGTTCGGCGCATGTACTCTACCCAGACTACATCTGGGGCCAGGCAATATTGGTTATGGCTGAAACATTAATTCACTAAACATTAGTCTAGTGGTCGATTCTGAGGAAATTTATGTGCATCATTTTGGATTATTTACAAATCATTTAAATAGTTGTTTTTAGAGCTAAATTACCAATCACTCAATTTGAGTGCTTTACTGCTTTGATCGACTATTTATTACTGCAAAATTTGTATTTTGAGGTTTTGGATGTTGACTTGGGGTACGTGAAATTATGATGGACGTATCAAGAGCAGACCAGACAGTTGAGCTATATCACAATGATGTCACACTGATACGTCAGCGCCATCAACTCTTTGGCTTTCACCTTAGACTTCAGGAATATTTACTGACTAATTATTTCTGTTTTCATCTGCCCCAGGGTCTTCATCACATGCTCTGCTGACATTGAGGTAGTCCTGATTCAAGAGACCATTCACCACATAAACAAAGAAAAACACTTATGGCCATCTATTTTATTCTTCCTAACAAAAAAACAACAACATCCATGGACTCCTGTGTTAAGTAAGACCCATACCCATATTGTGCTTTGCCCACAGCTGTGCTCCACTTCTGGCCAGATGAACACATCAGTGAGCAGAAAGCAGAGCAGGGCGACCCACAATGCATTCCTAATGCAGGCTCAAGATAACTTCAGCTGTCTTCACCTGACCTGTGTGTGTGTGTGTTCTGCAAAACCTGCTCGTCTGCAGAGCGGGTTCAAGGATCAGCAGTTGGGTTAGCAGATCATTTTGCTAATCTTATTCGAGTATTTAACACACACACACACACACACACACACACACACACACACACAGGTGGATATGCTATAGGTGGACTTTTTGGCCATACAGGCCCGGTTGTGGTTTGGATGGACTACCCTTTCCTGAGGTCCCACAGCTTTGGCAGTTAGGTAATAACACTTCAAAAAATCTGAAAAAAATTCAGCTCACTTTAGATTTCAGATACAACCTACACAACTTCATACACAGCAACCTAATTATATTGTGGTATAGGCAGACATTTCTATTTTGACAAAAGTGTGACTTATTGGGACCAAACAAACACTGTTGGGTCTTTAAAGGGACAATGATCCCGCCCTCCTCATTAACATAAATACACTAACCTGACAGGACACAGGATTACTGGGACCGTCAATTTAATATCAAAAATAATCTTAATGGATGACCAAATTGGAGGCATGCAAGTTGGCCCCCACCAGAGTGAGACAGTATGTGTATAGATAGACATATCTATACATCTAGAATGAGCAAGTGCCTGAACAACCTGGCTTCAATCTCTGACTTTCATTTAACATGAAAAACATAAAAGCTGGGGGTCTTTGCATTCAGTCAAGTTTAACGTGAAACGCCAAAGAACAACTGAGAAACTAGACTATGTTAAACAAGAATTGTTTACAAAACCATAGTCTGGTTCCTCAGTTGTTTATAGTTGTTTTGTAAATGATTCTTATTTAATATAAACAGCCGAAGAACCAGACTATAGAGGTTTTGTAAACAATTCTTGTTTAATATAAACAGCCGAAGAACCAGACTATTGTGGTTTGTAAACAATTCTTGTTTAATATAAACAGCCGAAGAACCAGACTATTGTGGTTTGTAAACAATTCTTGTTTAACATATAAACAACCAAAGAACCAGACTATAGTGGTTTTGTAAACAATTCTTGTTTAACATATAAACAACCAAAGAACCAGACTATAGTGGTTTGTAAACAATTCTTGTTTAACATATAAACAACCAAAGAACCAGACTATAGTGGTTTTGTAAACAATTCTTGTTTAACATATAAACAACCAAAGAACCAGACTATAGTGGTTTGTAAACAATTCTTGTTTAACATATAAACAACCAAAGAACCAGACTATAGTGGTTTGTAAACAATTCTTGTTTAACATATAAACAACCGAAGAACCAGACTATAGTGGTTTGTAAACAATTCTTGTTTAACATACAAACAACCAAAGAGAACGACAGCGCGAGAAAGACAGAGAGAGCGATGGGTAGAACATTAGTAATGCAAGAGAACACATTACTTTCCTGCCAAAAAAACAAAAACAATTGTTTGTTTACAGCTTTTGTGACTGTCTTTTTTCAGCTATTCCCCGATTCCGGACGAAGTCTCTGACATTTTGCACAGTTCTTTGTTCCAAGACTGGTCCTTCCACCAACTTGCAGTGACTGCATTCGTTCTTGGTGGCCAGGTGACCTTTACGAATGTGGGATTTGAAGTGCCGCATTACCGCTGCAACCTCAGCTTTGGACCACGCTGTCTTTGTCCCTCTTCTGGACCCAGCATCTTTTCCTGGAAGATATACAAAAACGATCACACAAACAGAAAACAAAATGTATTGGAAAAATTCTAATTTTGCCTTTTGTTTCTTCTATACCTTGCATCAATGCCTTTTTGTGTCTAATTTAAGTACTTTAAAAAAAAAAAAAAGGTGCTCTACCATCAAACTTGGCTTACCTTCAGAGAGAGGGGCGGTCTCATTTACTGTGGACGACACTGATGGCACTGTTCCTGCTAAACACACAATACTTTTTTCAAATTGAGTTTAAAGTACATTTGGTCAACAGTAACAACTATAAAGTGAGGGAACCTACCCAAATCTTCAAAGTCATGGACATGCTTGGTGAATGTAGAGTCGGATGCAGCATCTACAGGGTGCTTGGTGAATGTAGAGTCGGATGCAGCATCTACAGGCTCGCTAGTTCCACACTCTGATGCTCTGCCTGCTGAGCGACAGTCATCGGATTTGCTCCCACTGTCCTCATCTTCAGAGTCGCTTAATGCAATGTCATCTGGAAAATAGTATTAGTAGTACTCTTATGAATGGCTGGACATAAACAAAAAAATCAATGTTGGAAATATTTCTTCTTGTTATATAGTAGCATTATATCAGGCCACAATTATGTAATTGACTACACAGTGTAAACTAAAGAGCTTATTGGATGAGAGGGCAAACTTTAAGAATCTAAAGCCAATCTTTGTGAGGAATGCAACGCTTTAAGAAACAATTTTAAAAAGGTTCATTTTGCACATTTTTACTTTAATGTTAACCTTTTCTGGGGGTGGGGATTAAACAATTATTTGCAGATATTATCTGAACATAATTCTTCTGGCAATGTTGGCCCTGTAACATTTTAACCAGTATCAGGTGTGTTCAAAACATAACACCATGAGTGTGTTGTGCTATTTTCTTTACAAACCTTCTAATTCAATCTCATCCAGTGATTTTCCCTGCATGCTGGAAAGATTCCCTTTCTCCATCGATAAAAGCAGTTTAGAAATCTTAGCCAGTTGTGTTGTAGGAACTGGTAATCTGTAGAAATCCCGGTGAACACGGATGTCGTGACCCAGGAAATCTGCAACCTGATCAAGTTCGTTGTTTTTCAAATTAAGGACTTGTGAGAGTGTGGCGACATGTTTCCTGAGCTGTGTCGACCTGAGGTACTCAGGATGCTTTGCTCCACACTCGCTTGCATGAACACGCAAACAGTCCTGTCCTCTGTAGTGGCTCATTGAGTTGGGTATTGCAAAGAGGAAGACATTTGTGGCACAAACACCACAATCCAATCTTTTACTGGTAAGGAGTGACAGAGCATCCAGCATGCTTGGTGTGAGCAGAACTGCAACCTTTCTGCCCCTTTTCCCCATGATTTCAATTCGGCTGAAATAGTTGCAGAGTCTCTGTTCAGTCTTCGACAACCCCATGGCAACATCTTTATGAAGCTTTGTATCGTCTCTTTCCTGAAAACTTTTGAGGCGCATTTTTGAAACCTCCCCAGCACGTCTTCGATTGAACACAATGATTTGTGCAAGTGTACACTTTGCAAGTTGAGCATAGTTCTGATTACTGGCCTTCTCCAAGTTGGAAAAGGCAGTTTCTGCAGACTTCTCAAGGTGCCGATGCAGCATCTGAACATCTTCAGTGAAGGGTAATGTTGATGGCTTGTTATATTTTGCATCGCTCAGAGTGTTCAGGGCACAGTGAGACACCACCTCAGACCACTTGGTGGTGTACAGCTTCTTGAACATGTCAGTGGACTTGATCAGTTCCTCATCTTCTGCCATGAGGGCCCTACAATGAACAATGTCACAGATCTTCTGAAGTGTATGGCCCAATTTAAGTGCAAGGCTTGGTGTTGCGTATGAGTGTTTTTCTTCGTCAAAACCTGAAACTCTCTTTACAGCTTGCACAACCTTCTGGAAGTTAGCAGGTTTAACAGCCTCCTCTAGGTTATGAACAGAGAAGTCTGTACGCAGACATAGCAACAAACGCCCCACTTCACGGAGCTTCTGTCGTATGTACTCATACTTGGTAGGATCTTGTCCATGTTTGTTGTAGAGTGACTGAGCTAAATTAATAATGGAGAGGTCATTTCGCACAACTGAGGCAACCTCATCCTGTTTCATGACACTAAGGATCTTCCACACTCCACTTGAGATCTGCTGACAGAATGCATTTTCTTGAGCTTCAGCCAAAGCCAGTACTT
Source organism: Cottus gobio (assembly GCA_023566465.1). Lineage (NCBI taxonomy): Eukaryota > Metazoa > Chordata > Actinopteri > Perciformes > Cottidae > Cottus > Cottus gobio. Next base: position 18,559,349 of record CM042227.1, on the reverse strand, counting down.
TGGTTCTCCCAGGTTCTCTATTCAGTTCAGCGTTTTCTGGCTTAAACGGGCATCTACGAGCATGTCTCCAAAGTTCCTTACGAATGTACATGCCTTGACAGTACATACAGTGAATAAACCTTCCAGCCAGTGCTTTAGCCTTTGGTTTTCTTTTCACTTTCAGTGGCCCTGTTCCATCTTGTAAAACTGCAGCGTTGTGTCGAAAATTTCCCTTATTTCTCATCTTTTCAACTAACATCTTGCGCTCTTTTGAGTGCTCAGGGAGGGAAAATGCTTTTATAATTTCAGCATGGGTGTTGTGTGTTTTCAAATGGCGGGAAATTTTGCTTTGTGGCTTACCACAAACATAACAGTAATTTTTTTTGGTCATAGTTAGGTGTGTTACTTGTTTAAGCTCAACTTTACACTTTTCCTTCGATGAGTCTTTGGGGGAATTTGATGTTTCAGCAGCATTGGAAACCATGTGATCTGCAACAGGTGGGTAACCTTTTGATGAACTGGATACAACTGGGATGCTTGTGTCTGACCCATGAGACGTTCCAATATTAGGTAGTACTGGTTTTACTGGAATCCGTCCTGCTTTCAACTGACTAGGCTTAATGTGGATGCTTGCATCTGAATCATCATCATCATCTTCTTCGGTTTCCGACTCTGGTATGTATTCCTCATCGGACATGCACTCATCATCCGATATATGATCCAGAAACTAGTAAGAAAACATAGGATTAAGTGATGGACAGCTACAGACAGTTAAGAGCTCAACAAACATATGTGCTCTGTTTTCTGTGTCCAACTCACCTGTGATGGGTCTTGGTTATCATTTGAAATTCTTCTGAGGCAGGATTTATGCCAGACTCCAGAACAAACTGTAACATTTTAATATACAGTATAAGTTTCAATATCACAGGTGTATTCAAGTTATTCTGTCAGATCAATACAGAGATCTGGAAAATGCAATCAGTTTCCCTTTTATAGAGATAATTGATGCCCATGTTTGCACTTTTAAATGTGATAACAGGTGTATTGGAGAAAAACCTCTAGCATTAAACCATAACAGATCTTGTCAGTGCCAATGAGGCAAAATAAAACACCTTTAAGTAATCTGAATGATAACCCACATACTTTAAATACTTCAAAACAAATCCTAGAATTTTGAGAAATAGTTGATATATTAGCCTATTGTTGAACAAAGGAGTGTTTCATTATATAATGGTTTGTACAGTAGAAGACAGCAAATATACCGACCTAATACCTTAAGACAAACTCTGCACCAAGTCACTAAATATCTCACCTCTGCATTCATAGCCAAGCCACTTGAAGGAGGATACAGGTCCCAAACATTGAATACAGTTGTCCAAGGAGGATATTGTAGTGCACACCAGGTGATGCTTTTGACACTGTTAAAAAAAAAAAAAGAATAATTTATTTCTGACATTTGTTTCTGATTTTCCCTATGTCCCTATGCACCATATCAGTCAACTGCACATACACACACCAATGAAACATCATTTAATGTTTTTTCACAAGTAATGTAATTAAACTTAGTTTACCGTTTCAACCCTGTTGAGGTGACCAAGTGGTGGACATGTTTTATTCAGGTCATCTACAGAGGTCTCAATCTTGTCGGGCTCAGCAGACTCAGTCAGCTCACTCTCAGTTATCATCTGTAGCAGATCAAAAAAAAAGAGGACAATGAATAGAGGAAAAACTGGAAATGTAACAGAAAATATGTAGGGTTTTTACAAGAGAAACAATCCTCCTGTTGCTAAAACTTAATTTTAAACCCAACTAATTTGTGGCCCCACAAGTTTCCTGAGGCATTTCCTTATCAAGACCATGCAACAAAGGTATCCTCATATATATATCTTGAAGACTGGGTGCTTCTTGTGTAACATTATGTGGAAGTTATTACTGTTTTTGCCTTTATAGTTCTTATATTAGCTATGATTTATAAGTTAAACAGACATACAGATCACATGCAGGTTGTGCAACTATTCTTAAAAAACAAAGTGCTTGATACACACACACAATACTGACTTACATTTGGAAAAGCATTTAATGAGACGGCCGTCCCTATAAAACATATTACAGACAGGCCGCTGCACACACACACTACCAACATATGGTAGATTTAGACAACGTCTAATGTCCTCATATAACACTGTCCCTATATACCATGAGAGGAGACTACACACACACACACACATAACAGATTTAGAGAAAGTCAATTCTGAATGTCTAATGTCCTTCTATACCATTGTCCCTATACACCATATCAGTCAACTGCACATACACACACACACACCAATGAAACATAATTTAATGTTTTTTTCACAAGTAATGTAATTAAACTTAGTTTACCGTTTCAACCCTGTTGAGGGGACCAAGTGGTGGACATGTTTGATTCAGGTCATCAACAGAGGTCTCAATCTTGTCGGGCTCAGCAGACTCAGTCAGCTCACTCTCAGTTATCATCTGTAGCAGATCAAAAAAAGAGAAGGACAATAAATTGATGAAAAACTGGAAATGTAACAGAGAATATGTAGGGTTTTTACAAGAGAAACAATCCTCCTGTTGCTAAAACTTAATTTTAAACCCAACTAATTTGTGGCCCCACAAGTTTCCTGAGGCATTTCCTTATCAAGACCATGCAACAAAGGTATCCTCATATATATATCTTGAAGACTGGGTGCTTCTTGTGTAACATTATGTGGAAGTTATTACTGTTTTTGCCTTTATAGTTCTTATATTAGCTATGATTTATAAGTTAAACAGACATACAGATCACATGCAGGTTGTGCAACTATTCTTAAAAAACAAAGTGCTTGATACACACACACAATACTGACTTACATTTGGAAAAGCATTTAATGAGACGGCCGTCCCTATAAAACATATTACAGACAGGCCGCTGCACACACACACTACCAACATATGGTAGATTTAGACAACGTCTAATGTCCTCATATAACACTGTCCCTATATACCATGAGAGGAGACTACACACACACACACACATAACAGATTTAGAGAAAGTCAATTCTGAATGTCTAATGTCCTTCTATACCATTGTCCCTATACACCATATCAGTCAACTGCACATACACACACACACACCAATGAAACATAATTTAATGTTTTTTTCACAAGTAATGTAATTAAACTTAGTTTACCGTTTCAACCCTGTTGAGGGGACCAAGTGGTGGACATGTTTGATTCAGGTCATCAACAGAGGTCTCAATCTTGTCGGGCTCAGCAGACTCAGTCAGCTCACTCTCAGTTATCATCTGTAGCAGATCAAAAAAAGAGAAGGACAATAAATTGATGAAAAACTGGAAATGTAACAGAGAATATGTAGGGTTTTTACAAGAGAAACAATCCTCCTGTTGCTAAAACTTAATTTTAAACCCAACTAATTTGTGGCCCCACAAGTTTCCTGAGGCATTTCCTTATCAAGACCATGCAACAAAGGTATCCTCATATATATATCTTGAAGACTGGGTGCTTCTTGTGTAACATTATGTGGAAGTTATTACTGTTTTTGCCTTTATAGTTCTTATATTAGCTATGATTTATAAGTTAAACAGACATACAGATCACATGCAGGTTGTGCAACTATTCTTAAAAAACAAAGTGCTTGATACACACACACAATACTGACTTACATTTGGAAAAGCATTTAATGAGACGGCCGTCCCTATAAAACATATTACAGACAGGCCGCTGCACACACACACTACCAACATATGGTAGATTTAGACAACGTCTAATGTCCTCATATAACACTGTCCCTATATACCATGAGAGGAGACTACACACACACACACACATAACAGATTTAGAGAAAGTCAATTCTGAATGTCTAATGTCCTTCTATACCATTGTCCCTATACACCATATCAGTCAACTGCACATACACACACACACACCAATGAAACATAATTTAATGTTTTTTTCACAAGTAATGTAATTAAACTTAGTTTACCGTTTCAACCCTGTTGAGGGGACCAAGTGGTGGACATGTTTGATTCAGGTCATCAACAGAGGTCTCAATCTTGTCGGGCTCAGCAGACTCAGTCAGCTCACTCTCAGTTATCATCTGTAGCAGATCAAAAAAAGAGAAGGACAATAAATTGATGAAAAACTGGAAATGTAACAGAGAATATGTAGGGTTTTTACAAGAGAAACAATCCTCCCGTTGCTAAAATGTAATTTTAAACCTAACTAATTTGTGGCCCCACATGTTTCCTGAGGCATGTCCTTATCAAGACCATGCAAAAAAGATATCCTCATATATATATCTTGAAGACTGGGTGCTTCTTGTGTAACATTATGTGCAAGTTATTACTGTTTTTGCCTTTATAGTTCTTATATTAGCTATGATTTGTAAGTTAAACAGACATACAGATCACATGCAGGTTGTGCAAGTATTCTTAAAAAACAAAGTGCTTGATACACACACACAATACTGACTTACATTTGGAAAAGCATTTAATGAGACGGCCGTCCCTAATAAAACATATTACAGACAGGCCGCTGCACACACACACTACCAACATATGGTAGATTTAGACAACGTCTAATGTCCTCATATAACGCTGTCCCTATATACCATGAGAGGAGACTACACACACACACACACACATAACAGATTTAGAGAAAGTCAATTCTGAATGTCTAATGTCCTTCTATACCATTGTCCCTATACACCATATCAGTCAACTGCACATACACACACACACACCAATGAAACATAATTTAATGTTTTTTTCACAAGTAATGTAATTAAACTTAGTTTACCGTTTCAACCCTGTTGAGGGGACCAAATGGTGGACATGTTTGATTCAGGTCATCAACAGAGGTCTCAATCTTGTCGGGCTCAGCAGACTCAGTCAGCTCACTCTCAGTTATCATCTGTAGCAGATCAAAAAAAGAGAAGGACAATAAATTGATGAAAAACTGGAAATGTAACAGAGAATATGTAGGGTTTTTACAAGAGAAACAATCCTCCCGTTGCTAAAATGTAATTTTAAACCTAACTAATTTGTGGCCCCACATGTTTCCTGAGGCATGTCCTTATCAAGACCATGCAAAAAAGATATCCTCATATATATATCTTGAAGACTGGGTGCTTCTTGTGTAACATTATGTGCAAGTTATTACTGTTTTTGCCTTTATAGTTCTTATATTAGCTATGATTTGTAAGTTAAACAGACATACAGATCACATGCAGGTTGTGCAAGTATTCTTAAAAAACAAAGTGCTTGATACACACACACAATACTGACTTACATTTGGAAAAGCATTTAATGAGACGGCCGTCCCTAATAAAACATATTACAGACAGGCCGCTGCACACACACACTACCAACATATGGTAGATTTAGACAACGTCTAATGTCCTCATATAACGCTGTCCCTATATACCATGAGAGGAGACTACACACACACACACACACATAACAGATTTAGAGAAAGTCAATTCTGAATGTCTAATGTCCTTCTATACCATTGTCCCTATACACCATATCAGTCAACTGCACATACACACACACACCAATGAAACATAATTGAATGTTTTTTTCACAAGTAATGTAATTAAACTTAGTTTACCGTTTCAACCCTGTTGAGGGGACCAAGTGGTGGACATGTTTGATTCAGGTCATCAACAGAGGTCTCAATCTTGTCGGGCTCAGCAGACTCAGTCAGCTCACTCTCAGTTATCATCTGTAGCAGATCAAAAAAAGGAGAAGTACAATAAATAGAGGATCTGGGAATCTACTATCAAGTGTTGTAGTAATAGATGACTATCTCAGAGAATGATGGTGAGAGAAACTACATAATTATTAGGCTATATTGAATTTTTCCCGTCAGTTTCACAGCGCCATGCCCCGCATATAATTGCCACCAACACACACTGTCTGTAGATATAACCTATATCTCTTAATAAAAAAAGATAAAACTAAATTAATCTGTTTTTTGATTATGAATCATCAGATAGCCTCAGTGAGGAAAAATAAATCATGTATAGAAAAATGTTGATGCATAAAAAGAGAATAGTTTTATAATAGCATTGTAGCCTTCTGAATTAAAAGGAGCTTTACATCTGTAATATGCATCTTAAAACCTTTTAACTAATATAACTTACCTTTTTGTATCCTCTGAGTAGACTAGTTGATGCACCTGGAGATCTCTTTTCTTGCAGCTGACTTGTTGACACCTTACGAGTACTCTTAGAAGGCTCGGATGTGGGTGTATCCTCACAATAGTTTCCTTCAGATTTCTAAAGATATTAACAATACACATCAAACTAGCGGAATCAAGTAAAAACTAAATAATCAATACAGCAGAAACTTTGATATTTGTATGTAGCAGCATTTCTTTTTTACTTCATCAACCAACAATGTCAATAACCGTTTTAATATTGTAAAATCAAAGCTACTTAGACATTATTCAGCATTATTCATGTTTGTGACATATTATATGGTAAGTGCATTTCCTTGAGAACTTTCATTTTCACAAAGTAACATTTTTACTACCTTGAGTCTCCACGGCCAGTCCGAGTCACCATAATTATAGGTGATCTCCTCTTCTTGACTGATGTCTCGTGCTGCAAACAAACATAGATGGGGCTTCCCTTGGCTGGTTAGGTACTTCATCTTGGCATTGGGGTTTACATTATCGTCGTTTACAAGCCTGCCAAGCGACCCATCCTCTTTTGCTGCATCAACACTTCAAAAACACAAGTAAATATTAGTTTCATAACAGTAAATATATAAAATAAAAGGCAATGCCTTTGATTAGACTAAGCATTGACATAATACGTACCACCATAGTTTTCCATTAAAATGAAACTCGAACATGAACACCTTAAGGCAGTCGTGGTAAAGTCTCTGTCTTCTCTCACATTCTTTATGGCTTATTAGTTCACCTCTATATTCTAAGAGAAATTCTCCTTTTTTAAACGGAGCAGAGGTGAAGATGCCACGACCTATTTTATACACACAGA